>DWPT01000085.1:0-32276 GCA_018251895.1 Agathymus mariae mariae
AATCCAGCGGATGCCCGCTGTCTTTTTCAGGTCGTCAGTCCACCTGGTCGGGGGGCGTCCTATGCTCCTCTTTCCAAGACGTGGGCGCCATTCGAGGACCTTTCTTCCCCAAAAAATTATCAATTGTTGTAAGGCTTGCATGTAGAGACTCTGTCGAACCCTCTGGAGGTTCTCAATATATTTAGTGTAACATTTCTCAATTGGGCAGTGTGATAAACTGACGTGAAAATTTTATAACTACTTTTCGACAAAATTTAAGACATCCCAGTTGCAGTATGCAAAATTACATAGAACTACAAAAAAAAATTAAGTAAAATACCTCTGGAACCCTAAAAACTTGTAACATTAGGTTAAACGGCTGGATGCTAACCTATTCTGCTGCCTCCATGGCTGCATGTCGATTGAAGAGATCGTAAAAATAACAAATTTAATAAACAGAAATAATGGAACTTGGAGCGTATGACTAAAACAACCAAATAGACGTCCAATTTTTTGCTTTCTATCCCCGTATATTGAATCTGGCAACATTGTCAAGTGCCCCCCTCGGTGGGAGGTTGGGTGTTAGGCATACCGAATATTATCTTGGCAGGCATGCCTCTTGGCAAATGGTTAACATTGTGAGGCGTAACGAATCCGTCTGTATTCCATTCAGTTTTTGTATCCAACCTATATTCGTTAGATGAATGCTGAAAAAATTAGGTTATGGCTTTTGAACTTCACGTACAAATACGAATATATATTCTTTTTATACATGTCACTTTTATTGGAACTTAAAAATTATATTTTATTTATAAATAAATTATACTTTTTGACATGCTCTGCTGATTTAATTTATATCTATAAATTAAATATTTTAAATCAAATCTGCTATTTATGTCTCTAGCATGTTCTCACAGGTTCCTACAAATTACGCAATATGTATATGATTAGTATCTATGTAAGTAAAACATAGTTGAAAATATGTTATAATACATACACAAAAAGCTGAAAAAATTTCGAGTAAAATAAAAAGATAAATACTTAAATTATAATTGAATGGGTATATAGAAACACCGCATGACATAAATTCTTAGTAAAACATCTTCCCTATATCTCTGACTACGTATATGTCATATCATGCTGACGACCTACCTCGGCTACATAATTAATACCAATGTTATAAGGAGAGAGTGTGAATTTTTAATTTGTGTGTATGTGAAGGATAATCTACGACGGTGCTTATTCGAAAAATTATTTTACCATTCGAAAGACCAATAATTCCGGATTGTACGTAGCTTACAAATTACATAGAATCATGATGAAATTCACAATAATCAACTAACAATCACTACTAATAAAGCAAATGTAAGTTTATTTTATAACTCGGCTCTATCTCTAGTCAGTTTAGGCTGTGTTGTCTGTCAGTCAGACTGTTCATCGAGATGAGATTTATCCAATCGAGTCCTTCATGAACAAAGGTGTCAAATGTAACATCACATTTTATTGACAATTTCAAACGAAAATCCGGATGGTATTTGGTATCGTTCCGACTTCTTCGGTGGATTTTTAAAGTTTTTTTTTAAGAACTCCTGACAATTACGAACACAACAAGATTATTATTAATATTAAGAACTGTCTTATTATATTAATATTTGTATGCATGATCCGGGTATCATGATTATTTACCCAGACATCAACATTACAACCCATATTGCCCCACTATTTGGCGCGGGTCTCCTCTCACATAGGGAGGTTAAAATCCGCCAGTCAGGCAAAAAATGAGTTGGCATACTTCACACACCTTTGAGAACGTCATAGAGATCTCTCAAACCTACAGGCTTCTTCACTGTGTTTTTACAGAAGCATATGATACTTATAATACGCACTATTCGAATTATTAAATGAGCGTGTAGTACTCGAACTCTCCGTGCGAAAGACGGACGTTCAAACCACTAAGCTACCAGTGTTGTACTTACCTAGTACTACGTAAATATTGTATTCAAACACGGATCGATCAGCGTATTCAAACAGAATTCATAAAATCCAGAAAATACTTAGTCCTATTTAAAATTTCTTAATGTTTGATTATTTACCGAAGACGGGTAAAATTTAACCAGAGTACGCACCTAACTCTACATGTATGTTTAACTACCTTGAGTATGGAGACCTTATTTTATATAAAGTATATTAGTCAAGCAAGATTAAATTGTTACCCTCTTCACTATTGAGAAAAAATACACAGTAAACAAGATAAAAATATTTGTACAACTTATCCGACTGGGAATCAAATTCAGAATCTGCGCTCTTCATGCAAGGTCACAACCAACTGGGTGGTAATTCTTAGCTCAGGCCCCCCTCCCCTGCCTGCCTGCCTCTGAAAAATGAATGGACCAGGCGATGGCACAAATCTCTTCTGTTGGACGCTAGACACTACACCGGCGCTTAAAATTCAATATCATGATTCCCGTACAGGACTCCCTTACCTAAATAGCTAGCTGCCAATTACCTTCTAGAATCCTTGTTTCCCTTGCAGTGTGAGAGAGCTAGATTGATAGGTGGTTTCCCCGCATCTCTTTTCTCCTTCAAATAGTGGGCGAGCCCATATTACCAATCCATGAATGACGATGATTACCATCATTGGACCATATACTCATTTACCAGTTGTAGACATAAAAAGCGTCATAGCTTCATTGAGTTAGAATCAAATTGACTCAATTCGATGCTGAATACAACTCTTCACACCATCAAGACATTTCATGACTCCGGGCACTGGTGTGGAGTACGTAGTTCTGCTAAATAGTATAGCAGTGACAAAAATACCTTTCCGCAATTAACTGAGACAAGATACATAAAGACGCTGGCATTCTACACGGTGCGTTGTTGTGGAGACACAAAGCCTCACCGCCAAGCGTTTTAGCTGAAGCGTTGTCTGTTTGTTTTGGTGTTAGCCGGGCTAATGGCCATTTACGGCTTATGCGCATTGTTGGTTAAAATATAATGAATTTTGGTTATAAGACCTACATGTATGTAAGTAAGTTCTTTACCACGTATAATAATTTAAGCATGATTTTTTTTTAGAATTAATGAAATATATAATGACCGTTATTAATGATAGTTGGGTGTCATTTCTCATCGTAGAAAAGGTATAAGAAACAGGTTGATATCACCACTTTTCATTCGTTAGTTAACATACACGATGTGTAAACAACAACCAAAATAGATGTTTTAACATACTTTCTCAAACACAGCACATAATTTGCTATAAATACTCCATGTAGTAGTAAGTAATACATCCATGTAGTAGCGATACATATATTCATGCCAAATGTATATTTTAATTCTGTAATATGTTTTTTACTGTTCAACTACAGTCACCTAAAAGAACTAAGATTTAAACGTTGCAATAATTGTACTGCTCATTTCAAATTAAGTTATGCCTAAAACTATTAGCATATTTATTACACCACAGTGCGCACAGAACCCGCGCTAAGTAAGTCCAGTTTATCGCTTGCACTAACTACAAGCGCAAACAGTAATATTTGAGCCAGCGTGAGCGTATTACGCGTAGAGGACCACCTACGATTATACTTGAACTTCTAACTAGTAGATATTAAGTGGCCTTGTAAGTAATCAGTGGTGATTGCTTATAGCTTCTGTTGGCTGCGTTTATTTTTCATAGGAAATTATTAAATAATAAAGAACAATACTTATACAATTACAATGTTGCGTCATATAAACAATTTTACATTAAAAATGTACAGTGCGCATAGACATTGTAGACTTAACATGAGAGAAAATTTATATGACAAGTAATGTAAATTAAAATATACAAACATAAGTCATAAATATTACTACAATCATTAAATTTCCCGTAAGTTAAGTTATAATAATACTTATAACATTCTTCAGATTTCTCCTGCTCTACATACATTTTAAAACGCACCGAGGTATTCCTGGTGCAGTACACGAGGATTCCGATGATCAGAATGTAGTAATATTTTATGTTTTAAGTTGATACATGTGCCTATGTACATAATTATTTCTGGTACCGTTAAAGTAACACTGAAGAAAAAATGCTATATGGAACTCTATCCATCCTCGAGTGCGCATCAACGTCAATTCTCCGTGGTGAATTGTGCCTGTCAACGGATGAAACAAAGGCGTCAGATTTCATTTAATGAAGACTGATTTTTGTAGCACCTTGCTCCCGCCCTCCTTGAAGAATCGACAGTCAAAGAATATTACCTCTATAGTTTGTAATCTTGGAGTGCTTCGTAAAAGCGCTTTCTTTGAAGGTAGGACAGCTGGCAAAAAGCGAGTTTAAATCTTGCTCCTTGGGCAACAACAGTGATGTCTTTGTTTCATGGATGGTGGATGGTGGAAGTGGTGGTACCACTAAACATCTTTTCATCCATCAACTCGTTCCTTCTACCGACATATAAAAATCCGCAAGAATAACCACAACCTCATAACTATGAACAAACTAATAATATAAATATATTCCTAAGATGAAATCTCTGTAGCTCACTAACAAAACTAATTAACTGGTCGTGAACACGCGAGGTAGTGTTATAACGTGAAGGTAAGGTAAACGCCACTGTTGTGGACCATATTATTATAAAAACAAGTAATGCTAGGAAAAAAGAAGAAGAAAGCAAATAAATTTATTTGTACAAATACTGACATATATTGTAAAGTGTGTGTAACGTATGTAGTCTGAGGCTTATTTTCAATGCATCCAAATTATTTCTGATATTTTTTACTGAAACTATAATTAACATGTAACATTTAAAGTTTTGACTATATATATATATATATATATATGTTTTAAAATTTAGGCCTGTTTATTTGTGTATCTGTCTGTGCTGTGTAAGCTCCTAACCAACCTTTTCCGAGTTTATTTACTTAGAAGTCTAAGACTGACAATTATTTTCTTCTATTGTTCATTGCTAGAACTGAAATATTGCAGCTCAGTTGAATAGAATTCATATATATAACTATAGAAGACGTATAAACATTATTTTTACTAATCGACTACTTGGCGGTTTATCTACTAAATTGATACTGGGTAAATTATGTTTTACATCAAACATGCAGGAGTATATCCAAGAATGACAGTTCCCATCAAAACATATTTAATTCAGTTCTAATCAAATAAACAAACACCTTGAGGAAACCAGCGTACCCGAGTAGAGTTCACAATAATGTTTCCACAGGTGTTTGCAGACAGCGCAACCCCAGCTGACGTAACGTACTGGATTACGACCTTGGCGTGGCCTTCACACCGTTTCACGTCACATCGGGCTACACGACCCTAGCAGTAAGAGAGTTATGGATTGTGATTATGAGAGAAAAATTGTGGAAATACTTCAATTCGTTTCCTCCAGAACAAATCTCGAAACGAAACTAATTAACGGTCGTGTGCACGCTAGGAATTAAGGCTATTACTTCTTGATAAGGTAAACGCCGTTGTTGCGTACCGGCTAACTTGGGTAATTTCGTTTAATGTAAGTTTATCGTGTAATGTTTCAATTTAGATCTTATTTCTTCGCCGTATTGCAGTTGTTTGGCTAATAATTGGTAGTTACTTGAAATATCTTTGGTTTGCTTTACAATCTTAGCTTAGTTATCAAATGCAAAGTTATAAAATCTATTTACAATATCAAATACTCGATACTGTGTACAGTGGGAGTACATAAGCTGTGATTAATAATTGTTTAAAGCAATTCCTTGTCTCTGTATATATTTATGTGGACTAACCAATATATAAATGAATGGTTTCATTAAGAACTCTTGTAGTTATTCTCAAAACTAAATAAATGGCGAGCCTTTGTACAGTCTAGCATATAAGAAAAATAAACTGATGCACAAGAGAATAATTATTTTAAACAAATTGATTTAATTCTTTTACGTATGACAACAATATGGTGGCTATTGAAACTGTCAAATGCCTGTGATGAATTATCTGTGGAGTTTGTAAATCTATATTTATGCTACATAATAATTCGATTTTACTTTAGGTACATTTTTATTTATAAGCTGGCGTCTTTTATTAGGTTAGATTTTCAGTAAGATAGATAAATAAGTAAGTAACATTTATTTAGTTATTAATCCGATATATTTACATATTATACTGACGTTTGACATTCATAATATATATAACATAATACGTATGTCAATAACTGTCATACGCATCCGACTGACTATCCGCCGTCCGCCATAATGTTTCAGTATTACAATATGTTATTTACAAATTGAATTAATGACATTAAATTAAGCTGAAATGTAGTATTTGAATCATAAGGAATTCTTTTGATTAATATGATCTACTTTCTACAGTTCAGACCAGACTTCACAGTCTTCATTTGTGAAACATCTCCTTTAATATGTTGCAGATCCGAAGAATCAATCCTGGTCCCCTCCAGCGCTGCATCTATAAAACCTTAATATTTATTCACAACAAGTACACTATCGCGAGAATACAAAGTTAAAAAAAAATTTAGAAATCATTCATAGGGATAAACGCTTTCATGTTTCATTTATAATGTTTTGTGCCTTTTCATGTTTTACTCAAGTTTTTAACGGAATATATTCCAATTTTTGTTACGACAAACACGTGAATGGAAACAAATAGAACAATACTTCACTCTTACATAACCACTGATAAAGAAGCTAAAAATATTTCACAGTGAAAATAAATTGAAACCTAACTACTTTAACCTTTACTCACCAGGTTTTCACATTTCATAATTAGCTACCACTTTCGTGATTAAGAGATATACGCAGTTCGCAGACTACTTGCCTACCCCTAGAAATGTATTTCTTAATGAGATTTCGCTAATTTGTTTTGCAGACGAGTGAGATCAAATGTTGTCTTTGTAAAAGTTGCTGAACATCTTTTTTGTTCGGGTTTTCAGAGTAATTTAATTCATTTACAGAAATTCAGTATTTAATTTGTGTTGGTATTTGGACACTTTCGTAAGTACAAAGAACATAATAATTTGTAATAAAAAGGTTACATGCTCGTATTTTCTATAAGACAATTTATCTAAACTACCTTGTATTTCAATAATAAGCGTATTTCAATAATTTCCTAACCTCATAGATCAAACGGTAGATTGAAAACTTTTCTGAGCCCCGCGCTATCAAGATTTAAGTTCCGTGCATAGAAATACAATTTTGTGACGACTAACACGCTGAAGGGATCGGGCAACACATTGACCAATCATGGTTGATCACAGCAGGTACTTGGTCGTGGTTGGAAAAAAATTAGTCGTTCCCAACTTGCAACGCCGTTTGGACGTGCGTGCGGTTCATTTATATTCGGAACGAATTCATCGCTAGTTGTGCGAAGCGTGTGTTGTGTGAATATGTGAATAGTTTTTTGCGTTCAACGTTGACGGTGGTTCGTGGGAAATGTTTTAGGAGTCTTTTTACCTAGTGATCCTCAAAACCTGAGAGAAGTGATGTTTGACTAAAGTTGTGTGTGTCCAAAATTTGATTATAAAATGCACTGCAACTGATAGGTGAGTGTTTTAAGTAGTTTCAATAAAAGTCTGATTATGTTCTAGCAATGTATCTGTGAGCTTTAACAAGGCAATATTAAAGTTATATTGCTTAAGCTCTGGTGATTAATTTACGAATAAAAGCTAATCAAGTTATGTATACAAAATAAAGTTATCTATCATTTAGACCTTTTTGATAGCTATTTGTGTATTAGTTAACAAGTGAATTATATTTATAGATGACATGTACTAAACATGGCACATCCAAAAACAGAGTGTATTTTGCGATACTAAAAGAAACATACTCTATTGTTAAATTATTAGACAGATTGCAAACTTAAGATTTTATTTGAAGAAATTTTAAAGCTCAATATACCTTTGGTGGTAAAGGCTCTTCATGTTTACATTTACAGATTGCATTTAAGAACAATTTTCTGTGATTAAACTAAACATGTACAGTCTATTTTCTTTATATTATACTGGATTTTGATTATGGAGAACCGGTAGCATCTCAATTAGCAAATAGAATTGGCACTGAACTTAACAAACTAAATTATACTAAATTCGAAGGTATTACGTAAAGCTTGCTTTTAAAAAAATACTGTATAGTAATACTTATAATGTTGAAATATTTTTTTAATAATATTTTGTTTATAGGTTATAATTTTCTTTTCTAAGTAGCATGTACGTAATTAAAATTGTAAAATCTATTAAATAAATAAAATTACATATTGTGACTGACGATTGTGTCACAACTCACAAATTCCAATTCTTGCTTAGACCAAGATAAAATTTGATTAAAAACATTACTCTTATCCAATCTTGAACCAGTCAAGCTCTGTTTATACAATAAATATTTTAATTATCTATACTTAGCTGATAGAGAATACATGTTTTAAGCTCGCGAATTGTAGTATGTGACTTTATTGTAATATGGTTTAAATTTACAAATATTTAACCAACTTAAATCATCCAAAAAATATTATTTGCCTTATAAATTTACCTAATTACATTATCATGTCTACTAAATAGGGATACTATATAAAACCAAATAATATTGGATAGATGCTTATAATTCAGTGTTTATCAAAAAATATCAAATTATCAAAAAATATTTTCACAACTTTCGGTTAAGGAAAAACATCATGAGGATATTGTCAAAGATGGTTGAAGTCTGCCATGCTGCACTAAGTGGACGTTGACTATCCCAATAGTGGAATAATTACCGAGTTGACCATAATTTACTCAGATGCATATCTGTTAACTTTATAATCGAAATTGGATGATTTTGCCAATATACTACCATCCAGATTAATTGAAAAGATTGTTAAACCTGTTGAACTCACGATATTGACTTCAGTATCTGCGGAAAACAATGTTCCTTCGTGTATTGATGCTTATACCCTAATCGTATGGAAGTTTAATTTGTGATTAAAATGAAATGAACAGTATTATATGAAAAAGTGTATATGTATTAATGCAAACTACAGCATTATTATTATAATGTATAGTGTCCCTTGCGAGGGATTCGACTCGTAATGAGATTTAGGAAGGCCATGGTCCGCCATCCTGGATAGGATAGGTTGCAGATCCTGGATAGGTTGCAGATGGTGTTACCAATCCATTAACATTATTATAATTAAATAACATATTGACAAATTGTATTTGATCCCAGCTCTATTTATACAAGATAGCGGCTCACTCATTATCGTTTGCGATCGCGGACACTACAGAGCGATGAAAGCTTCCCACATACAAATTGGAAACGATCTACCCAAATAGCTATCGCACTCATAATGCGTTATCTTTTTCGTCCAATCGATTGGTTTTGCATCAGATATACGGATGTAAATCCTGTTTCAATTTAACTCTCTACTGGTCTTTGAGACAATGATAATTATAATATTTCATTACTTGTCTACACATGTGCTTAGCTATAGCTTTGTTATGGGGATTCAAGGGTCAAAAATTTACAAAGATTACCCAGTTTCTCCCCGAACTTCACACAGAAAATAGGAAATTTGTGGACGCCTATCGCAGTCGATTAGAAATTATCAGCGCGCATATGGTGTGAAATAATTTTGAAAGCTAATAAGAGTTCTATGAATATTTTTTTAGCCTAAGTTAAGGGGTTAAAAGTATTATAATTAAATAGCATATAATTATAGTAAAATTATTATTTTTTATAATTATTTGTAAATATATTCGTGAGGAAATCTACATACCTGACAGTTCTCTGTGATGTTCTCCAAGTTATGTGAATTCTACCAACCCGTATTTGGCCAGGATGGCGGACCATGGCCTTCCTAAATATATAATTATAATAAAAAGGTTAAAGGTATGTTTTTTTTTCTAAGGTTCGCACCCCGAACTCCTCTCTTACATATGTGCATGCGTCGAAATATACATACGCATATATACATACCTTTGGAAGAAGTTTAAACATCTAAGACGCATTTGCAAAAGTTTTTCCTCGACATTGATAATTTTAGCCGCTCCTATTTCTCAGGTAAGAATTTAATATCAATAATTTATAGAACATGTTCCATGACTTGGTACTTACGTTTAGCTTTTTCGTAATCTATTAAAAAAAAATGAAATAACATATATGTATTTTTTCCAAATTTTAACTGAGCATAATTGTCGGAGCTATGGGGGAATGGTAAAAATCTTTATGCATTCTTGTTGTTCGGTAACTTACAAAAAGATCAATGCAACTCATGGATATTTATACCCGCAGTGCCACCAATACATTGTCGATCGAGAGGAAAGCGGTGTAAACCTTCAACTATGTTGAAGGAGAAAATTTTTATAAATTTCAATGCATTAGCTTTATAAAAGGTGTAGTTTTAAAACGATTGCTTAATACGAAGACTTTTGTTTTAGAATTTAAAATTGCAAACAATCTTTCCGCTAGCAGAAAATCGCTGTAATAGTCCGCTTTTCAAAATACGAATGTTTAAACTACACTGCAAAGCGAATAAAGAATTCGACTCCGTCCAGCATTCCGAGAAAGATTTTTCATAACAACACTTTAAACTTGTATCGAAATCTTTCTTGAATTCGCTTGAATTCGAAGCTTAGCCGAACGGATAGTTTTTGAACTACGAACTCTGCCAGCGATATTTTCTCATACAAAACTATCGTTTTCAATCAATTTAAATATGTTGTATTTCGTTCAGTTCCGAAGAAAGTAGGTTTGGTTCGTATTCGGATTTTATGTAAGTTTGGATACGATGTGACCTGTAAAGTTTAATTTTAAAGATTGGTTGATATTATTAGATTTCCAGCTGATTTAGAGGTAGGTAATGCTTAATTTCAGACAGAAATCGGATTCACTGAGAACTAAATTAGAGGACTGGCAGATTATTTCTGCTCTTGTTATTAGGCATGATGACGTATACATGCGTATGATGGTTGCACCAAAAAACAGACACAAAATTCTTCTTACGTTCTGAATCTCTCGTGCTAGTTGAGAATCTGGAGTCCTCTACATTACCTCAAATGGTATCTCACTTGCTCATCGTGTGACCCTTAGAAAATAATTTTGAGCGCTTTCTGCTTAAACCACATCGTTAAATTATTAAAATCACATTTTGCTGACTACTTTACCAATCAAAATTGTATATTTACATTTATACGATTACCTTTGCGATTTTTATTTTCGTAGTTTATGGTTATAAATGCAACTAGTAACGCCATCTATAAATTGGATGGTAGACTAATACGTATCTTATTGAAAGACTAGCTTCTTATATGAGTGCTGTAATATGAGAAGATTTCTATATTAAATAGTTAATAGAGTCACACATTAATTGGTAAAAAGGTATTATTGTAACAATATTATATTAATGTGATGAATTATATGTGTTCTTTTTCCCACACGTACAAAAAACCAAACATAAAGTAAACATATAAAGCTTTATGATAAATATGCGATTGTATTCGTGGATTACTTTGCAGTACAAAACGTTTGATTCCATTTTTAGCAAATAAAAGTTAAATAATAATTAGTGGGTATTTAAATAATAATTAGTATTTATAAAAACGAAACTTGACGTAAAGCGAAGAAATTGACTTATAAACAGCATACGGCTTAATTTTTCTAGGAATAACATCTAACCATAAAGCACCAAATACCGACAATGAATTAGCCGATAAATGAGCTGACGATCCACGTAAACGTAGGCATCCACGGCAATACGTTTACGACTAAACAGGAAGAAGGGAACCCGCTTACTAAACATACTCCCCAATATTACGACTGTCACATATATACATTTTATACGTTACAAGTGAATCGTCCATACATTTTTCGAGATGAATAATGAAATATGACTATCTGGAATATGTACCTTTCAAATGGTAAAGGAATTTTTCAAATTACTTTCCGCGTATAACATACTCACAAAAGTCGCACTCTATATAATATTATCGAACAATCAAACGAATTATTTTTTAATACTATTTTACATACTACTAACATTTACATAGGGAATTTACATAGTTAATCTTCGCTCTTAGAGAAATACTTTTAAAAAGTATACCAAAACAACCCTAGTCTCAAATTCTTTCCTACATTGACTATGGTATCTAGAACCACCAACCTAAATAGGTTAGGTTAGATCATGGCATCGCGAAGCGCGATTTCAATTCTAGCTACAACCTCTGTGCCTGCGTGACCTTAGATTAGGATTTCAAGAAGCTTTACAGTTATTTACAGGGTTGCTACGCTTGCAAGCGAAGTATTAAAAGCGTAGAACTTGTACCATGTTCGCGATACGCTGTGTCTGACGCGACCGAGATCAGGATTGGAACGTAAAACGCTTCCGAGATTTAGAGGATCGGAGGAATCGGTAAACAATCCGTCTTATATATTTATTAATTCATAGAATACTAAACTATTATAAAGTAACCAAAATATATTTATGAGCGTCGTTCCAAATAAAATATTATTCGTGACTTTTTTTACGGGCAACTGAAAATCTGCTGACACAGTCAAAGTGAACTCTTCCGACCCGCATAGGACAGATACAATTGATGCATCAGACTATATGGTGTGTGGAAAGACTCATATCCTGAGATGAACAGCTATTGCATTATGATCATTAAAATTAGAGTGAGAAAAAACAGATCAATTCGTCAATCATTCTTGGCTAACTTATTTTAATAAATGTTAAACAATTACTTTCAACAATAATGTGGGCAACAAAAGCACTTTTGAAATCATTTAACATCTTTATATGTTAGTAAAGAAACAACTATTATTTTAAAAGTACGCAGTGTAGAAGAGTTTCAATACCGTTACAAAGATCACAATGTATGCCGAAACCCCATGTTACGATAGTCTATTGACTTAGTTTAACAAATAACACGCTCTTCAAAATCACAAATCAAATAACAACGAAGTTTCCTTTCATTCACACCTATAGCAAACGCGGTAACCCTACGGATTGAGCTGGCAATAATTCACGTGAGAAAACCAACAGAATAGGTTCGTTAAGAGGCTCAAGGGCTCTCTGCTTGGCATTGTGCAGACGTCAGGTTTTCCATGACAGGCTTCGAGTGGCCACCGCGCCAAAATGTTAATGAGACGTCGATCTTATACGGATGGCAATGGATGGCCATTGATCAGACTTGTACCATGAAATGCTAATCCACACAAGGTGTTATGATTGTGATATTGAATAAGATGTCATCTGTCTGTTTGTATAGATAAATAGACGTAAAATATTGGAAGTAAATGAGCAAAGATTTATAGTTTGGCTGGTCATTTCTATCAAAACATTTATTGTATTGCGCTTGATTTATAGGATACAGCTGATTATGAATATAATGAAATTAGTTTTTAAAGACTTGACTCGATTCGTCAATAAAACTAAGGCCTGAAACTGATATTTAGAATTATAAACTCTAACAATGAACACAAAATTCCATTAACATGTTAATCTATCAACAGTGCTATATATATAAAAAAAAACTATCCTTTCAAAACTACTTTCTACAGCAAACCTTCGCATGTATACCAACCGAATTGGCCGAGTGATATCTGACGCTAACCCTTGAGCCCGTAATCTTCAGGCACCCGAGAAACATCTTACGCATACATAATTGGATACCAATACCGTATCTTAATCGAATTCTCTTTTATCCTCAAGTGAAAATCGTAGCATATAGTCTCGACTTTTCCCTGCAGTTATATTTTTATTTTAAAACACATAAAGATTTCGCCATGAATATACTACTTTATAGTACCATTCTCTAAAAAAGTTTTGATTTACTCACGGTTAGACAATAAAACATTTGAAGCTATTAGTCAACGATTGATTGATTGATAATGATTGCATTGAGATACTTACATTACTTATCGATCCTAGTAAAAATTAAACGACTGTTTTTCGGATGTTAGATAAAATCTTAAAACACTTAGAAGCAATCGCTAAATTAAAAAGGAAATGAAAAAATAAGTGCTCCGTCGCAAATCGAATCCAAACAACAAGTCAATCAAGTAGGCACTTCGGTGAGAGTCAGAACATCAAATTAAATATCATAAAACGTTGAACTTCAATCTTGAGGCAGCGCTGCTCTGACACCATCATGATAGGAGCGATCTAACCGAGTGCATAGCTAGAAACCCATCTGTTCAATTCGTTGCGATAAAAAATAAATTAAAATAAGCACCGAACGGAGCCCTGATGATATCGATACTGGTTCCGCACCCATTGTGCTCTTAGACATGGCAGACTCTAATTGCGGCGTCTTTGTTATACAAAATGAGGTGTTAGCTCTTCTATTAAATAATAAGTGGTTCGATACCAGCAAAGAATCGATACGCCTGCCGTCAGAAACTAAATTGGTTGGCGCAGCGATGAACGTATTGATGCGAATTGCTGCAATGATAGGTGGGAATTTAAAGTAACATTAAACGTTTATTGTTACAGATAACATTGAAGGAGAACGCTGCGTATGGCCGAAAGATACACTGAAAGTCCAACTAAGGCGTCGTCGTACGCTGTTTGGACATTCCAGAATGCCCTGTATAAAAAATTCAACGCAAAGAAACACCCTCAAAATAATGATTTGAGTACGGCTGAGATTGAAGCCGTCGTGGACCAAAATGCTAAGAAAAGTACGCGAGATATTCATGAAATATCGAATTCTGAAACACAAAACGAGGGGGAACGTTTTATAGCGTCTGAACCCTATTCCGAAGATAAACCTGGCATTAGCGATGAGAACGAGGAAGTCAGAAAAAACGTATGGAGCGACGTCGACGACGAACTTTACATAACCAATCTGATAAAACTTAGGACTTCAGATGAAGTGACGCGCATCAAACGTGATACTAGTGATTATACGAGTGTTAGTGATTATAGTGAGGTTGTGAATAGTGTTAAGTTAGAGTACGAGATGTGGGAATTAGAACCCACAGACTTGACGGAGTGTGACTGTCTTGGGCCGCCTCCAGAGTTCCTACTGCCGCCACCTCCGAGACCACCGTTCTTGCAAGCCGATTACTATTGTGGTGACGACCCCATTTCTGATTTGGAGACTTGCGACACGGAACCAGTAAGTTTTTTTTTATCTATTTTATCATTGTTTTTTTCTTGTTATGTACATTATCATCGTATTCTTATCTGTTCTTCTTTAAATTAATAGCAACATTATTTTAAGTGAAATGTTCATTGAATTCTCAATGCAATTGCAACAATTTTACAACTTTAATTTTTTTTATAGAAACTATTATGTATAACTTGCATTATATTGGTCAATCGAAATAAATGAAATTCTTTCAATTCAAACAGAATATGAATGAGAATATATTTTTTACTGATACATTATTTCTGTTTAATCTTTAATAATAATATGATAAAAGATAAGATGCTTTTAAAAGCATTTATTCGTGGACAGCTCAAAATATTTTATCTACAGTGATTTAAATGTGCTTATCTGTCTGTTTAATCACTGGAACTATTCCAGGGCCGATGATTAAGTAGAAAACGCTCACAATATTTACACATTTCTATTGTATTCGGGGACGTTAAAACCCCACGGGAATGATAAATTAACGACGAATATCTTATCGCTGGAAACGCTTCGAAGTTTTGTTCTAAAAATGGTAATGAATAAACAAGTAGAACGGGCCTTATCTGTCTCGGTAAATATTTGACATATGCGGGCCCTAATGAAGCCGTGCCAACGACAATAGGAATTATCTTCACATCACAAACTTTTTACGATCCGACAGTATTAAGTAACTCTTGCCCTATTTGCTCTTTTGCTCGTAATTTTGGAAACTCTGTAAGTAACGCCTAACGGGTTGAATTTCGTAAGTGACTGTAATGCAAACATTGATTTCAGCTTTCTATTTGTACTTCTCATTATTCGTAAAGACGTTGAAATCGTGAAATGTATGTTAGATGGCGTGATTTTGAGATTAGACGGGAATCCATTAGTCATCTTGCTTTTAACGTTTTTGTCTATTTCTCACAATCGAGCACTCTCTCACGGAATGTTGGTGCATTGTTCTGAGCTCGCGAAATATGATCGGTGCATGAGTTTAACGATAACCGAGTACCCAACAGAGTTATGAGTCGTACCTTGTACGTTATATGGAACAGTAATTTACTAATGATGTACATAATTATTGCTTAAAAAATAATTTTCAAGCCTATTAGGAATCTTGAAAGTTGTTCTGTGAAATTATACGGAATAATGATATTTTAGGTTTTGCAATACTTGGGGAGTCTTAACATGTTATTAATATATTAAGTAACTTTTGTTTTATAGGTCCCACGTAACATTACAGTAGCAATCGTAAAAGAGTACCCGTTAAATACGCGTAATTAAATCAATTACTTTAGCCGTATATTTATCACATAAATTTAAAACATTTATTCAAACCATATATGTATAAAAAAATTAAATAAAAATTAAACACGGAAAAAAACTAAAAAGTCAAATATTATTAAAAACAAATAGATTTAGAAAAATATAAGTATGATATGTTTTAATTTATGTAAAATACATTAATTGTGTACCCATAAACAATACGTATGTGATTTTAATTTTGTTTTCCATAATATTTTTATATTGAAATGAATTTGTATTTTCACCTTATTGCATATGTTTTTGTAAATGTTTTACGTGTAACCAAGGGCGAGTCAATAATCGATGCGTTTGTTATCCATGAATAGCAATAGTTACATCTCGTCCAGGGTTCAAACTAAAACCGTTAACCATAGCATGCCCATTACTCCACTTGTTTATAGGCAAGGTACTTGATTTGCGAGAAGAGGTA
This sequence comes from Agathymus mariae mariae, assembly GCA_018251895.1. Taxonomy (NCBI): domain Eukaryota; kingdom Metazoa; phylum Arthropoda; class Insecta; order Lepidoptera; family Hesperiidae; genus Agathymus; species Agathymus mariae. The sequence continues at coordinate 16,786 of DWPT01000085.1, forward strand.
ATTAACTGATCATGAGTCTGTAATATATTGTTTTAATTGTAAATAGTCCACTGACGAGTACACCACGTACCTGATGGTAAGATCAGCGCCACCGGACATCAGGTTAAATAAATAACATCAAACACAGCCCGTAAAAACCTTAAAATATTTGAATAAAGTTTAGAATATATATATATATATATATACAGGGTGACTGGGCGTCGACCAGAAACCCCTTAACAGCCATTTGGACCATCGTTCTCAGTAGGGATGTAATGGGGGTCCATAACTGTAACCGAAGCTGTCAGATATCCGAAACAAAAATATATCGGTGACCGACTCTGATGGAAAAGTTTCGTATAATTTCAGATAGGGGCAGAGTCTAAACGAAACACGTTAAGGCGAGTTCTCTCCGGCCGACCTTATATACTAGCCTCCTTTTTATTATTAAACGCTTGAGACTATTCTTCTTTTCTATGATTGTAATACCCGATAATACCTAGAAATAAAGTCAATGTTAGTTTATGAATATATTATATATTTTCCCGATTCCGATATCATCAATATCCGTTACTGAAATTATTTAAAACAATCGAATAATCCGAAATAATATCATATTCCTAACCGTTAGCAAAACCGGCAAAATATTATTCATATATCCATATCCGTCGCAAGATCCGAAATTTCCTGTCCATAAATCCCTCATTCTTAGTATCCTCTTTTTTCATAAATAGATGTTTTTCTTTCCATAATAAGTTAAATATATTTTTTTTTATTAAATTCTGAGATATAACAATTTTCTCTCGGCTAAACACGGCTTTGTTAAATTAAAACATATAAAATCATAGAAAAAGCCGAAACTATGATTAAATATCACAAATAATTTATATCCGAAAACGGATCTGTCAAAATGTCTACTCTACCGTGTAATCGAACTCCGGAATCTTTGCTTGACAGACATATCCTATAAACGAGTTAGAGGGTTGATAAAACTTACAAAAATATGTTAATGATGACATTATCCGCTTTGAAATACCTTCTCATACGTTTAAATTATATAAAATATAACAAGTATATGTCTTTAGTAATGCCTGAACATTCAACCTAATGAATCACTTAACAAATCAACATTACGAGCAGACAGTAGACGCATGTTAATGTAGATATTGTTGCAATAATACAGCGAATAGACGAGGGATGTACCAACAGAGATTTGATACGGTTAGAGACAGGACATTGCAAACAACTTATCCAAGTCGACTGATGTCACTTGTCATACGTCAAAGCGTGTTACGTCAAATCGTATCAGTAAAAAATAATTAATTGCGCCAAAAACATGCTCAATTACAATTGTAATAATGCAAATCTGGGTATGGTGAAAAATATTGAATGTACTGTCGTCTACTTTTATATTTTTTTCATGAATCATATTAAGGTTGGACTGAAGTAAATCGAATTTTGCGCTATGTCTTAACATGTCTCACAGATATTGCAAGTTTATTGGAAGTGATGACCTGACACGGTTTTAAAACAATCAACGTTTACCAGATAATATTTAACAAACCATATGTGTATTTTTATATATATATATATATTTTTTGTTGTTGTTGTGCATTGCTTGATAACACCGGTGACGTCACAGAAGGTTTTTAGTTGAAGGGGACAACATATCAGTAGTGAAGTATACAACCCTTGACGGGATTTTATAGATGGCAGTAACACAAATTCCCATTTAGTCTTCAACAACATCCACACTCTACAAATTTTATGATAATTCTCAAATCTCGCAGCTTAAAATCACTACGGATTCCACGAAGAGGACAAATCATTAATTTAACAATAACGAATTGATCAAATAAAGAAAATAGTATATATTATTCGTAATGTACCTGTCTTTATTAATATATGGAATAAATTTATTATAATTATATGCAATGAAATAGAATTAGCAGTCATTTTTAAATGTGAAATTCGAGAATCGTTTTGTTATTTGACCAGAAAATATTGCTGTCACCGGATACGCTAAAGTACACTGCATACTTTATAAGTAATTGATGGCACATTAATAATACCTATTGCAGTTATTGCCTGTGATTGGAAATGATTGGGGATCTACCTACCGCGCTAGGATTCCTGAGATAATATACCTACTCCGTGGAGGGTCTAATAAAGACATTATGAGTTAGGGAAGCAGCACACAAGCTTGTTTTTAATTACCTTAATACTAATTCAAGTAACTTATTCTTACGTATTTATATACGACTTTACACAATTAGTTGCACAATATAAATTCTTGTTTTGTTACTAAAACTTGACATTACAACAAAATGCCTTTGTATGTAGGTTAATTTAAAAATGACTAGGTAAGTATAAGTCAATGTAGATAAGTGTCTTTTAACAATACATTTATATTAAACTTCGTAAGTCATGAAATATCTTAACAAAACTTTATTGCCGTATTAACACGGATATTAAGTGATAAATATATTATCAAATGTAAAAATTGAAACATGGTTTACATAAAATGTGTTCATATTATAATACCAAATATCGTTGCGGTATTAAATGCGTATCGCAGCTAAGTTGGTCAATACCTTGTCTGTTAAAGCTAAGGGTATCTAGATTAGACTCTTGGATTCACAAAAAAAGTTATGTAGCATTCAGTGTGTCACAAGTGCGGCATTCGTTATACAGTTTATATTACAATAAAATTGCTTGTTAAATTATTTTAGCAAACGAGTTTCTTAAAATATAGTAACGATACGTACATTTTCGTGACTCGGGATTTTTTTAACAACTTTACCGACTGTGTTAACAATAGTTTACGACTATTATAAGATCTGATAGATGGCGTTGTAGTCAAGTTGTTAACAAGCTTTATATAAGAGACTAAACTGATTCATTAAATTACATTCACGTCGTACATTTGCCAATAAATAAATAATAGTTTGAATAAGTTATAAAAAGCTGAATTAAAAAAAACATCGCTTAACGTGTCGTGTGTGGTTGCCCTAACGAGTGGTGTGATTAAGATGTCTCAATGAGTTGTTAAGCGGCGAACACACATTTACGAGAACACACACAGTAGGTGTTCCGACAGGTACATTCGTCACACTTCGCGGAATTAACCGGTGGTCCTCTACAGCGCTGATAGTGTTGAAAAGTTGACTCATTTATACTCTACAGATTTGCAGTTTATTTTTATTTAATGTTGTGGATACGTATAAAACACCTAATAGATGTATCGATTAGTATTTAATGTTAGTAGTATAATATATTTTTTATTGTGACGATCTTTATCCATTTGAAATTTTGCTAATTTTATGTTTTATGTGTATTCCAGGCCGGTTCAATACGGTAAAAACACAACTTAACTTTTGTTAAACTGATATAGAAGTTTTGGCTATTGATCAACTATGAAACGACTTAATAAATGTCATGTGGTACACTAGTAACTCAAGTTTGCTTAGCTCTAAAAAACCAAACCTTTATGAATAGCAAGCACAATCGAAATAAAAGTTTCGTGTTTTTGAGATCGGTTTTCAAAGTTCTATGAAAAGCTTTAGCCAAAGAAAAGCTCTTAAAACATTGCTCAGTTTCCTCCTGACAGAACATCCATACTAAGTTTTATGTATCTCGCGAGAATAGATTTATTTCCTGAGATGCAACGTACCCAAAATGATTTCACATAATATATGTAATATATATGTGAAACAGAATAATTACAATAATTTCAAAACACTATTTATGAATATATATATATATCGATATACCGATATATGGATACAACTTTCCAAAAACCATTACAGTTTTATAGTTAATATAGATAAAATGGGTTAAATAAACTATGTTTACAGCTTGATGTATGCGTCACAGCATCAATTATATACTCATGAGCTCTAGTATAAATTACCAAGTTCTTATAAATGAACGCGTCGATAAAATTTAGTCTCTATAAATATAACACCGATGAGAAGGAGGCTGGTTCCTCCAGCGACCTACTTCAAGGCAAGGATGTCTTCGTAATTTTGAAGCTAAGAGCGTAGTCTACCAAGCTGTTCTTAAGCGAATTAATGGCCAATAAAAGTCTTAGAAGCAGGATAAGGAGAAAGATAAGATAAAATATTATACTGGCCGAACTTCCTCGATATATCTTGAAAACTGCTATTTGCTGACAAAATCCCAGAAATACCACTTAACGGTTCCTTCGCAGTATGTATGTTTAAGAAATATAACTAGCGGTTTCCCTTCCAACCGACATCCTCCACCAAAATTGCTTTAGACGGATCCCTTAAGATTCACAAGCTGTCGAATGAGGTGCAATATTATATAGATTTTCCTAATTAATATAACCACAAAAATTAAATCCACGAAGCACATTGACCCATGTTCAGTGTAAGAGTCGTGAAATATAATGAATAACAAAATCTTAATGACTTAATTTGCAATACGCCGAATGATTCATCTTGTTAACAATTTAATCAACAAGTTTTCTACAGGATGTTTGTTAAATTCCGAAACAAGATGGCGGTGATATTTTAATTTACGGTCTACAATTAAAATAGATGAACAAGCAAAACGTTCGGAATAAACGTTCACACAATGTCCTTTGTTACGCTGAAAATGACTGAGGCGCAAATAACTTCAACCATCCCTGAATCGCAGCCAACCATCGTTGCCCGTGTTGCATCACGCTTAACAGCAGTTGGGGCAATTGTCATAAATATTTCTCATGTTGGAAGTCGCTGGGTTCTGTGCCATATAATTTAAATCGGCGGTGCTCGTGTATGTCGATACGCTTCTTGGACACACTCACAGCTACTACCCTCCTAGAATTAACCGTAAAATGATGAAATGTGCGTGCGATAGCAGCGCCGGAGAACCAGTTAATAAACTGATTTCTAGCTTCATATTTCATGCAACGGATCCGTGACGGCGTCAGTGATCTTATCTGCTGATTTATCATTTATTAAAATACTATAAAAAACACAACTACTTAACTGCATATTGTTTGATTCATCTAATCCACTATGCTGTAAGTCTATTGAAATGAACATCGGTCTCCCGCTGTGGGCCTTCAATTTGAACACTGCATCCATCTTTAATTCTTCGGTGTTTGCTGAAACTAACTTACTGTACAGTTAATAAGATTCTCCATATTCCGTTCTTATGTTTTGTTTCTTGATCTGAAATACATAGTATTTGATATACATTACATTTAATATGAAGGTAACGCAAGTAATTAATTAATTGCTTCGATGCAACTTCTTGTGATATCAACCTTTCTTTTTCTTCTTAATATTATATATTCTTAATCCTTATATAATGTCATCACCTAACACCTAACACTATTTCATCGGGTCGTATTGAAGAATCCAGTCCGTGATACTTTTATATTTTTAGGATCTTAAATTTAATTAAAAAATATTCATAATAATGTACTTTTCATCTTTATCTTATACCCAACTCTCTCTTCTATCTCCTTCTCATCCGTCTTTTTGTCATTCATACCATTTCTATCACGTTTTCCGTTTCCATCACACATCATTCATGCTCTTAACTACGTTCTAACTCTACATGTATTTATTATTAATATAGTGATAATGTATAGTATCATATTATTTTAAACTTATATCATTGCGGATATGACACAATTTAACTACAACAGGTACTCACGATTTTTGTTAAAATGTATAGTTTATTGGAGACTCAATATATCAATAGAAAGTTAGAAATGTCAATGCGTCAATAGAACAGCGACCCAGTAGCCCAGTTATCAGTGGCCATGTCTGCCGAGAGAAACGTCACATATTTTGGTGCTGTCATAAAATGGGTATTTTCCTTGCATTTATTCACGATATTATATGTTACTACTGTTTACTAGGGTTACTACCCGCCCTGACATCTCTTTAGAAACCAACGTTTCTGTATACATTTATGGTATATTATTGATATATAGCTAAATTGTTTACCGAAATTGAATCATCTTTAAAGTTATATTTCGGAATCGTTGATCATTTTCATGACGTAAATTACCAAATTACCAAAGAGTTTGATGCAAAAACTTACTCAAGCGACTACAAATACCGTTATATATGTACGTGTACATGAGCCAATTCAGTCTCGATGCTAATCAAAATTTTTAATCAACAATTTTTTACTAGTGAACAAACCACCCGTTGACACTTAACGGCTACAGCCTGTATATTGTTGATTTCCATTGGCTACAGTAGCGACTGGTGCCAGGTGCGCACGCGCAATTTGTATTTCCAGATCAATAAAAGAAAATGTCTGTCTCTTCTGCAGTAATTACGAGTACTTGTATAACATAAAATTATCCACCGTCAATCAAACGTAAAATCAAAATTACTGTCCACTTACAAAATCTTTCGTACGATGCATTGATTACTGACTTGCGACTTGCATGCAAATAAAGACATGTCCACACGCACACAAGCAAACTTATTGTCTATATTGTATTATATATCACTTGCATGTGACTTTATTGAATAATGCTAAACCTATATTTATATGTATGTATGTATGAATTGGGCCTCGTTACATGCAAAGTTAAAAGCTCGTTATTAGTAAAATTAAATATATATTTTAAGTTTCTAAAAGCCATAGTTTCCAAGATGTGAAATAAAATGCACGAAAATTAAGAATTATCCTCCCCATTAACTGCGAAACTATTGAGCATTAATTAAAAGAACAAATATATTCCTTTGTATATAGCTCTGTGTAACAACACTAATAGAGCCAATTATGTTGTGGCCAGTCTCAGATGTGTTGGTACTGCTGATATGAAAGGATGCGTTTTAAATCGTCACTGACCCACCCATATTTTCCTATCAAAATACATGATTTATCAAAGCTACACTTCCTTCTTGTCCGGCAACATGTTCGAATGTAGAACCAGATCACACTTTCAATGCAGCGCCACCTATCCAATCCTAGTATAGTTACTCCATTGTTGATCAGTCATTATATGATTAATTATTATTGATTAATAGCTTTTGACGTTTAAAGAAAAATAGACACATAAGGGGTGTAGATAATTTTATAATGCGTTTACTTGCGTTCTCCGAACGCAAGTAAAGGGGAACGCATTTTTCCGTACGCCCCCTTCGACTAACCGTCTCCGTTGATCGATTGTATGATAAGCCGTGAAATAGCTAGAAACCATAGTATAAACAAAATAAAATTAAATATATCGCATAGATATGTACCCCAATTTGTCACCGTGCCGCAAAGGACACAGTCAGTCAGACACTGTGTTTTAAAGACTATCACTAATTGATAAACCTTTACATACGATAAAAAAGTTGAGTGTGTCTCGGTTCGAACGCGATAAACTTAGCAACAGCTTACAGGAATGAACCCAGTTTTTATCATCAGGGGTAAATTTGAAAAAATATACATCACCTGATAAAAACAAGCAACAATTTGCAGTGCTGTAATCCAGGATCCAGTTTTCCGAAGCGCAATAAGCGCGGGTTACTGGATATTATAACAGAAATAAAATGTAATAAGTGCTTTACGAGAGGTAATCGAGAAGGAAAACACATTAGGGAATTTTATCTGCAAAAGTCGCAAGTTATAACCTTGCGTCAAATGCACGAGATGAGTCACGTCTAAAGTTTAAATACTACGAAACTTTGTTAGTGAACTTGTTAGTCGATGTGGGAAATTGACTTTCTACTTATTTTCTAACGTTATGGTGCAGTAACAGCTGGTCGTTTGGGAGGTCTAGATTCAAAACCTGTATGCCTCTAAAGTATTCTCTTATTTTCTTATATTATATCAATCGACCTAGGCATTTCTGTATAAACTGAATACTGTATTTATATATCTACAAATTAGGTTTATAATATTTGTATAAATATATATAAATACATTTGGTCAACCTTACATCCTTAAAATATGATATCTTATTATATTATAATAGTGTATTATTAATATTATGATTATCATACATACGAAAATACACATATATATCTCTGCATTAAGATTCCCGTGTTGTGGGTGCCATGGGTATACACAAATATGACAAACAAATATCCAAAACCCGAAAACAATCAGTCAAGGCAGAGGTCAAGTGCATCACGCTGGCCAGATGCGAGTTGGCAGACATCACATACCGGTGATAATATTATGGTGAACTCTCTGACTGTGCAGGTTACCTCGCGATGTTTTCCTATACTGAAGCAAGTGGTTATACATTTTAATACGCAAACCATTTAAAAAATTAGGTTGAATTGTAAATCGATAGTCACATACATAAATGTAACGCCAGCGTCATCTATTGGTGCTCTACTGAGTCTACCACCTAACACTGGTGGCGAAAGAGTGAGGGTTTTCTAGTATTTTCTAGAATAGTAAAGAACTCGTGAGCACGTGTAGAAACCATCCCGTTTCAAGTGGTGTCTAATATAATAATAGAGAGGATTGTTTTCATTGGACATTATACTTCGTATATATTGAAAGCAATATTTTTCACTATACGCTTATGCTGTCACCCAAGCCGCCGGAGCAAAGTTTGAATCCTAATCTGGAAAATGCCATGACCAATCCGTTATATATATATATATATATTTATTTCCAGTTATGTATTCGTGATATAATAGCGTTATATTTGAAATATTAGTTTTAAAATAAATTAATTCATAACATTGTTATTTATTCTATTATATCAATAAAGTGGTATTTTAACTGCAATTTGGACCTGCTCTATGTTAAGAACTAAATTGTTGTTAGTGAACTGACCGCACTAACAAAACTCAAAACAAGTAAGGGGGTAGTTAGACAATTTTGTGTCAACGACTCAGACATCATCATCGATCAAAAACATTAGTTAAATATAAGTTAAACTGTAAAATAGGTTTAGTTTTTGGAAATAAATACTTATGTTATTATTTAAACAGACCCAATGAACAAATAAACACAATCCAGTACAATTCATATTACATTCAAATATAATTTCTAGTTAAATAAAAAAAAAGAATAAAAACTTAGTTACGTATTTAAATCATTCCTTTCTTCAACCATTGTTTTAATTCTGAAGAATATAACAGTCTAAAATACTTTTTGGGTAGCATAATCATAATTTAACAAAGTTCCCGACGAGAACCGACCCAAATTAATTAAGGTCTTATTCAATTCTTATCCGTAGACTTTTTATTAATCAAAGAAGGAGCATTGACAAATCGCTACTGCGGTCAGATCAATGGCCCGATAAGTAGGGTGACCGCGAAGTTTGGAGACTTTAGCACCGGTTGGTTCGAATTGTAACAAAATTAATTTTCAGAGTTCATTGCGGCCGCAGACTGAATTTATTGAATGTTTATTCATAAAACTTCAGTAATGTAATTATTTATTAGTTATTAGCATGTTTGATTGAACACTTGTGCACTTTATTTATTTTGTTTCGGGGCAAGATGCTTTATCATGGAAGAAAAAACACCAGCATATAATAAAAAAAATATATGTTTATCACAGTTATATTAACTATCTGTAGATTGAGCATATCTATCCGCAAAGTTAAATTTTTCGCATGCACCTTTTTCATTTAGACATTCACATACCCTTACTATACTAACTATTGCTTATTAGTTGTACTTACACACGACTCTTAAATATTTTAACACTGGCCACTAATCAACTTTGAAAATTTTATTATAGAAATATTGGTGATCGACATTCCTTCATGATTAAAATAAATTTTCAATTTAATACTTTTAAGTGTAAACGATGCCTATCCAGGTAAGTAGCCCGGAGATAAATGGTTTTAAGATAAGAATCACTAAGAATACTTAAGAATCAAGATCAGAAAACAAACTTTTATCAATTATGTTATTGATGTCATATTACACTCTTGTCCCTGTCAATCCGGCCAGCGACGTAGTCGAGTTAGTAACCGGGTCATCAGGGTATTATTTAATATTTTTTGCTATTTACAACACATTTAATGTTTTGTTGCGTGAACGGTACCTACCTATAAGGATAGAGAAGACTAGGGTAAATTTGGTCTGTGAGTAAAAAGTATTTTTATCACCAAATTCAAAGTGCGTAAAAAAGGCAACAATCATATTTACTAGTTTACTACTAGTTTTTCATTTTTACATAGTTTTTACATTTACTTGTTTTTCTAAAAAAAATACCGTTATAGAACCCGTTATTATTAAAGTATTAGTCTCTTTAAACTCATTATTTATGGTATCCCTACTGTTACGCTCTATAAGGAATTTTAAATATTGCTGTCTCGGAGATTTTGAATACGATATAGTTTGTTTAGATTCTCCAACGATATGAACAATAAATTGTCTGCACCGATGACGTATTACGGTTCTGATAGCGACATGTTGACAAATCGTGTCTCGTATAGTATTTATTTTACAGGTATTTACAACATTTACGATTCCTTCCTAGCGTACAATTGGCTGAGAATTCATTTTCCGCCCCCTTTCTCCCGTAATTTGTTCACTGTGCGATACGGATCTGTCCTGAAGAGGTTGGAAAAATAAGGCGCGAGTTTATGCATTAACAAAACCCAGAAAGTACTTCGTATTACTCTAGTCCCGAAATCAAGTCAGTAACCCACCCGAATACTTCTGACGTGCTTGTTTCTATGCATTTTATTGTTTGAAGATTCGTATCCATCTTTAAGTCCAAGCCAAACCTCAAGGTTCACCACTAAAGAACATACATACGAATACGAATACATACATACGAATACGATCGGAGGTAAGTATGGAAGTGCACATATGCGGTTTCATATATTTAGATGACCATACAACTTGTTTGGTAGAGACAGTAACTTCCAAAACTCTTATAAGACGAAGATAAGACTTCTTCTTTTTTTTTTGGGTTAACGCGACTTGGTTGTTACGTGTGTTAATACGTTAGTCACGTGTGCCCATGTAAGTAAAGATTTAACGATTTTTATTGAACATACATAAATGCAACATAGTGCGGGGCTAGAGTTCTATTTTACTTTGACATTGCCAAATAAAGTCACAAATGTCTATAGAGGCAATCGCTATTGGTAACGGAGTTCGTATTCTTTACTTATTTCCGATACAATCTACAAATACCTCGGTCCGATGACGGATTCCTTTTCAGATAAAGTGACGTTTTGACAAATGGTTGGCCCTTATTGAAGCTCAGAACTGTGGGCCATACTCCGATCTTTATCTGTGGCGTATGAAAATAAGAATTCAATGGCGGGTGAAATTCGGGGTCCAGTGACCGAAATTAGTCGCTGACTTTTGGGTCTAAGGCGAGTTACACATAATAAATTTTGAACTTGAATTTATTATGATGTGGCTGAGTAGTGTATTTTTTTGCATTATTTTTTAATCGAGCGATTTTGATTTTCGTACGGGACAGCAGCAAGGGATAGCATCGTTAGACAAGAGTATTTAAAACATGTAATTGTTATATAAAAGACATTAATTTCGGTAATGGATAATTGAAATTTTTAAACCACATTTGAAATATTTGATTCACGATAATACAGCCCATAGGATTAGTAACAAAATTGTGATATTATTTTTAATGTGTAAGATTCTCATTTGAAGAAGTGTAAAATCCTTTAAATTTTATTTTCGAATTCGACATAATGCTTACTTTATATATTTAAAAATATTAGGATAACTATAAACTTTCATCTTATTTGTCGTACCTTATACCAAAAATAAGGGATTTATAGGTTAATGTAACATAATTATACGGTTAGTAGCATGTTATAAACAACGAAAAACATAAACGCAATTGATATATATATTTTAGTATAGCCGACCTGTTTTTGGATAAAATGTTAAGATCGTGTGTCATGACAGTTACAACTGCGTTGTCTGACATCACGACAAAAAAAAATTGTTGCATATAAATAAATTTGAACTGAAATAAGAGAGAATAGAGAAACCTCGGATCGAACAATCAAACAAAGTTTAATAATTATGTTGAATCTATTGTTCAATGATTGATGTTGTACACGTAGCCTAGAGCAAATATGTTCTGACTGATTGCATTCAAAGAACTGTTATTTGTCTTGGACTTCGTTATCGTTTGAGTACTTATCCTTACTTACCTTGCAAAAATAGGTATTTTCATTGCACAATATATCGTCAGGTACACACGACCTTACATAGTTATGTCTCCTATGCAAATGGTGGTTAGATATTTTTAGGTAAATTGAGATAATTATTTATTATCGCACCGTGTTATATGTATATAGTCAATTTATTTAACATTGAACAAACTTTTAAAGGCCCATTTAAATTCGGGGTAAAACACATAAATTCTGTATTATTCAAGTACAAAATTATTACGTGTTGTTGTATATAAATTTTTTTCTTATTTGTCATAAATTTTTTTATTTAAATTTTGAAGGACATTTTAATCGCTATAATATACAACATTGTAGATTATAAAATATGTAAATAATAAATTAAATTGACACTACTACAACAAAAGATGATTAAAATATGTATTATTATATTTTATTTTAATAACCGAGTAAGCAGACGGGCTTCCAGACGATAAGACAGTGGTCATCGCCGTCCATTAACGTCTGCAATATCAAAGAAATCATCGAATTGTAGCCAGCCAATATGTAAATAGAGAATCAGTTTTTTACGGTCTCTCTCTCTGAGAGCATTTTCAAATTTGCATTTAATAATCTACTTGTTAGTTATCGTCTAATCAACATTATAATCTGGGCCACAAGGTCGTAAGATGCACAAAACTGAACTTATTGCTGTTATTTTGATTACTAACAATTTTAAATAGCGGTATAAAAGCGGAATATAAATAAAAACAGAAATAATAAAAACAAACAAGTAATAATATAATGACTGTGTGCTGCAGCACCAAGTAGTAAATAGGGGCACACAGCGTGAGCCGTCGGTGTGACGCTCACCGCGACACCGATTTCATTTTGCCCCCCGCTTTGAGGTAGTTTAGTCGGCTGGGCAAGTCAGTTACAAAAAAATTGTGGAAAATTCTAACAATGCTAATAAACAACATAAGTGCACAAGATGCTACATATATGGTTTATATATATATATATTAGTAATTATAATTTTGCATTTTATAAGTCTCTAGTAGTGCGTTGACTCGCACATACATGTCAATGTCAATTTCATGTCTGATATTTAAAGATATATAAATAGTTCACCTGAAAAAATGTACGATTCAACTCAATCGTAGATGTCCAGGTATACAAAAATAGCTGTACATAGGTCTTGAGACACATAATATTTCAACTTCCGACCTTATTCGTCGGCGGCATATTTCATGAACGCGAAACTAAATTGCCGTTACATTCCACTATCTCACTCAATGACCGTCCCCATAAATAAAAATAATACTAACCATTTGGCATCACACAACCGAGACACTCCCTAATTCGATAAAATCTATCAAATCGTTCCCCACTACTATATTATAATTATTATTTCCCCCTTTCTCTTTCGCGTCTTCCCCTAGTCAACTAATTGTGTTTCCGTCGCCGCGTACGAATGTTATTATTACCGGACAATATCCGGCTCCTACGTTTTGCACGGTTACTTATTTTGCCTCCGTCGTTATTATTCGGAGATTAACTCGTTTCGTTAATATCATGTTAATTACATTGTCATTTGCATAATTTAATATAGTTAACCAGTTACTGGGCAGCTTTTTTGACACACACGTAAGACGTTTTGGGCTTTATTTGTGTGTATTTTTCATTATCTTTTAATAAATCTTGATTGGATAATGCTATTCTTCTCTTCTTTTACTTTCCCTTGATTTTGTTGCATTGTTACAGTTGTTAGTAAAAACGCATTAAAAATTGCCAGATTAAATATTTTTATTACATTAATTAACAGCCGGCGAACGAGCAGATGGACCAACTGGCTACGTTTACTTTCTACCTTTGCAATCGAAACATTTCACGTTTATTTTTACAGCATATTAAATCGATTTTTTTTATAAATTCCTACGGAATGCATGTTTTTAATTTAAAAATATCATGAAGAATCCGGATGCATAAAGATGTACAGAATTGAATCCTTCAGCGGAGAAGACTGAAGTAATTTTAAAAAAAGGTCCACAGTAAAGTCATAGTTCCAAATTAGCCTGAGCTCATTGTCACTGGTAACACATACATATACGTATTTGGTGATCGATATTATGTCAACATTAATAGACGAATAGGATATTGGTTTCTTTATGTTAATCTAACGCTTGTGAGGGGAATCTAAATGGCATTTTTTATGGATTGCCATTATAAGTAGAATGATGTAATAAGCTTCATCGTTGCACGTTTTTCATTCAAAAAGCACAGATGGTGCTTTGTTATACCATCATTACTAATTGAATAGGACAATTGGTTTAAGATAAAATCGTTCAAAACCCTATCAATCTTTACTACCGGGTACATGTAAACAGTTGAATGAGCTAAATATTGCAGGAGCGCTATGACATAGGGTAATTCAAAAATGGTTTAAAAAGAGCTATCCTTCAGGGCCGGCGATGATTTGCTAACCTCTCTCGTGTTGCACGTGTCCATAGGCATCGATGACTGCTCAATATCAGGTGGCACGTCTGATATTTCGTTAGTCCTTAGAATCCCAAGAAATATATATGCACCCAAAAATCTTCATAATTCTGGGTCCATAATTTGATTCTTAAGTTATTGTTATTCAGTGTACTGCAACTAAATGTTTTGTTTGATGTGTAATTTAAAACACAAATTAATGTAATTTTATATGTAATTTGGCATGTATTACAATCAGGAAACATAAAAAATTGGTCTACTCTCATCGGGTTCCAACTAAATAATACAATAACAGTTACACTTATTTTGTGAAACTTAGATTTAAAGCAACAAATACGAGTAAAATATGTTATGATATATTGCCGACAAGATGAAATTTTACAAGATTATTTTCAAATATATTTTCGAGTTCCTTTAAGACTTAAAGAACAGTTGAGGGTACTAAAGAAATAAAAAATTTTTGTATGATGTTTTCTTTACCAAATATAATTTATCTATAGTTCTATACTAATAAATAAAATTGGAGTGTATGTTTGTAATAGTGTATAGTCGGAAGAACTCGACTAAAAAACCACGTGAGCAAACCGTGGTTTGTTCAATGACGGGCATTTTTCCTTATATTTTTATTGCTACGATTGAAAAATTGAACTGAAGTTTCACCTTATACTGGTGGTCGTATAGTCGTGATTGCTTCGACTTATATTGATCATTTTACTTGTGAACAAGTTGATCGAGGTCATTATCACGAAGTTGTTTTATTGACACTAATGATCTAGAATCATATTTATATTATATATAGATAATGCTGTAGTCGAGTTACTTATGAATCAAAATTATCCGTAATATAATAATTACAGAATTACTTTTAGTAGGTCTGACACTATTTATATTGTGTATCTATATCTATTATCTATACTAATAAATACAATTGGAGTGTCTGTTTGTAATATTAAAATAAACGCTTTTT
>DWPT01000086.1:0-32274 GCA_018251895.1 Agathymus mariae mariae
CTAAAACCTTCATTTGTTCCGACCGCACGTATTGTTTTATGATAATTATAAAAGTAATTAAAAACTGTGAATTTATTCTTCTAAAGGATTTTTATTTAAACAGGTATATTAAATGTAGCATCACAATATATTTTAGATAATATTATGTACGTTAAAAAACACTGGTAGTTTTCTTAGGAAGAGTAATGTTCACAATATTACTACTAGGAATAAGGCTAAATTTGTTCCATATTTCAGACTAAGTAAAACTAGTGCCTCTTTTATGGTTAGATGTGTAAATATTTATAATAAAATTCCACTGCCATTGATGGAAATGCCATATTGTAAATTTAAAGCTCACGTCGAATTCACATCTTATGCGGAAAGGTTTTTACAAACTTGATCATCACTTTCAGGATAAGAGTGCTTGGACATGAGTTTAATACATAAGTGCGTTCTGTAAGTGTAAGAAATAAATACACCAGGAGTTTCTTGCCGCTTCTTCTTCCGGGACCTCTCACGGTGGGGTTTTGTTGAACAGATTGCGTAGATTGACGTTCGAAAAGTGATTGTAAAAACCAACTTCGAATAAATATTATTTCACACTTAACTTCATTTAATTTCTGGTAATTACCAGCTAAACAGCTCGGATTACTAAATAAAAAAAAGAGAGGTATCGTATATTGAAACACTAGCAGAGTTAAGGTTCCCTTAAAGAAACGTTAAGATCTTGATCTTCACTTTCGACTTAAACTTATTAGGAATAACATTGATTGCCCACATCTTCTTGAAATATTAAGATTTAGAGTGCCTTAAGGGTACATTCTCTATAATGCCTCCATTAAGACGGACAGCTCTAGGTGTTTACTCACCAATTCCTGAATTTGGATGTTGGCTTTTACAACATTGCTAACAACAGATCTTTTGTTTTCATCTAAGCAATTTTTTTATGTCTATCAGGCTTCAAGCATAATCTTCCCATTTAATTTAACTTGTTTATCAAGTTGTAATTGTTGGGCGTGACTACTTACCGAAGGAAATAAAGTGACGTAACACAATGCTGTGGAGGCGGCTATTACAGAAAAAAATACACAGATCTATCACCGTATATGCACGCGCGCCTCACGTGTTCACGTGGAATGTCAGTATAATTAAAATTGTTATTTTTGTCAAGATGTTGCCCTCTGTGCTTACAATCCACTAAATTGATAATTTAATACCCAAATATATGATTTAAAAAGTAAAAGAGTTGGCAGCACTGGTCCGAACATTCAATACGAAAACAATAAAGTAGTATAAATAGTGATACTATATCAGTTGCAAGTGCAGAAAAACGTATTGTTGGCTGTATAGTGTTGATGGCGGTGGCAACGTTGGCATAAGAAAAAGTGCTATTATCATTTAATGTTTATTAACTTATTACATGTAAATAAAAGGCTAGTGAAGTAAGTGGGTGACTAAAAATTTACTAAGTTATTAGAAGTAGGCAAATTAGAACGAAACAGTGATAACTTTTTACTAATTTAACTCAACTCAGGTTGTAAAAACGTGGGGTGATTGATATCAATAGTTTTTTGGTTGCTAAAAGTTAAGGTATTATAAAATTAAAGTTATATAATAAAAAAGCACGATATCACATATAGAACTTTTTATACTCAAAAATTATCTTTCTGTATACGTGGACTCTCTCAGATACTTGTGCAAATCTTTAAGCGAATCTTAAAGATTCCTATATAATAGATACATACATACATAGTTACTGATCAAAGTGATAAAAGCAATGTTCTCGCATAAAATTATCAATGTTACCACAATTTTTTTTTACATTTCAATAACGATACATAGGTCAAGCTAAAAGTTTCTGGAATTGGCCACTTACATAAATAATATAAAAATAGAACTCTTTAGCCTTAAAATACAAGTTGTTTCATCAGATTGTCAATTGGTTTCACAGAGTGGCGTCATTTTAAAACTTGCGTGACTGCATTGTCGGAGCAGGCTATATCTATAGATATATATATATATAGCAGGCTGTCAGAGTATGAAAATCATGGTCGCTAACGTCACCACGGAGGAGTGGCATAAATGTGTTTAAAATTGGTTCAATCGTATGAACAAGTGCATTGATGCAAAGGAAGAATATTTTGAGAAGCAATAAATTATTTTTGACGATTAATAGTATTTTTTATTATTGTTTCCGAAAACTTTTCGTGCGCCCCCCGTATTACATTTTTTCGGTCATAGCACGATGTCGATAAAAATATCGATATTCTCTAACATTCGATATATCGTGGCATCAATAACAACGGTGCGATTCGAATCGATTTCATCTTTCGATTCGAATCATTCGATATGCGGCGGTTACCCAGTGTGGACGAACACGATTTTGCAACGGAGATTATCTACATATTATAATTGGTTTTCTTAGATATTTTGATATACAACTAGTTAAGACCCCATCAAAGTCGTACTCACTTTCAGAAGGTTGGTAAAACTCATCCTTAATGTTGGCTTACAAACTTGTTTATCTGGAAATCGTATTAAAATCGGTTAAGTCGTTTCGAAGATTACTCTGGACAAACAGAACGACAGAAAAACAAAAAGAAATTTAAAGTTTTTAGCTCCTGGTGGCGTGTAAATCACTGTACTTGATAAAGTGATAGTTGATATAATGTAATTATTTTGAAATCACAGACAGATATATACTTTTTACACTCAAAGGCACTTCCAGTTTCTCATACTTTGAGTTATCTGTGTTAGTACCATAAAATTGAAAATTTTTTATTGCAATTACCCTCAACTTTTGTCATATTCGTATATAATGCCCTTTTATGTTTATCTATAAAGTGTAAAATATTTCTCATATAAGTGAATTATGTTAGTGTATTATAAAATAAAGATTCTTAAATCTTACATATCAAGTTATATGTAATGTAGATATGTTTGGCTTATAAAAATGGTCGGATCTGTCCTGAGTTAAGACGAATACGGAGATGAATAATCGAGCTTCAGGTTATTTGTGGATTACAGAAACTGTCGCATGCAAATAAATGTACCGACCGAACGACCGAGCACGTTCAGCGTCCAGCACCTGGTTGTACTAAGTAGGCGTATCACATATCACAGATTTATTAGATACTTATTCAAGTGTACTTTGTACACGAATAAAAAAAATTACTTTACCTATATACAATATTATTTTATTATACCTAGTATAATGAAAGTGGGAATCATTATGCAAAACGATATGAGAATTCGAGGTAGAAAACGTCAAAATTAGTAACCATTTAAAAAAATGTATAAAATTACATATGTACATAACATGAACAATGAAACATCTGGCACTACGGGCGCGTCCCACGATCGCACCTCGACGACTCCTAACGCACAAACTACACGACCTTATACGGCAACTAGTTGTTGTAAAAATAAATCCGATATCACAACATAAAGCACCTAATATAGTAAAATTATTTACATTTATATTTCACAATAAACAATAATATTTTACATAAGTCTATATGCAATTATGTATATTCAGCGTGGTGCCAGCTAGAGGTCCTTGCGCGACTCGGCCGCCGCGACCTGCGGCGTGTCACCGTCGGGGGCCACTCCGTCCAACTGTAGCTGCCGCTTGCGGCCGATCAGTCTCGCGCCGAAGTATCTGCAAGTATAAGATAACACCTGAATACAAACGGCCGCCGCCGATCTATCGACCGTTCTGTTACTACCCTATATTTAGTTATACAGCCCGAGCGCGCGAGCGGTCTCGTGGCCTCAACCCGCAGCCGGCCACAGGTGGGGCCGTAGAACCGTAGAACTGCAGGACCGTAGGACAGCTTCACATCTATATCTCGCAGCTAGTTCGGTGTGTATTATTGTCCCCACCCGTGCAGTCACCCATCAGTTTTAATAGTAATATTCTATGGCATCAAGTTTTTATTGTTTAATAATTTCAATGAATTCATCGCCTACATTGACGTTAAGTTTGATGGTTTGAAACAATTAACCGGTATACCCGTGCTCCAAACCCTAGAGCGCGTCTCTCGGCGGTGAAGACTCTACCTTTCTATAGCGAGATGCCAAAACTTCTGCAACGATGGCTCGGGGTTTATTCTCTTTTGTTTATTTATTTCGTACGCATAGATATAATTACAGAAAACAAAATATGTATGAAATGTTTTTACAAGGACAACACTTATTCCCTGTCAGAATTTTCTTCCGGTAGGTAAAAATAGGAAAGTGGTGCAATGAGGCAGACTTAGAGCGTACCTTGATAATAACAGATGTATATCGAACAAAAAGATAAGTATATCAATATAACAAACTATATTTTAAATTTATATATTAATATACATTATCCGTATCTGTGGTCGCAAAAATCGAAAAGAAGTCGATGGATTGATTTGCAGGTCGTTGTAATTTTACCCAATTGTGTTTATACATATATGTTCCGAAAAAACGGGAAACTTTATTTTTTGAAAATATTAGTCAGGGTGCCGCCGTAATCTTTATTATCATCTGACACATGGTATATTATGATGTTTTTAGCTGACACATGTCGCGTATTATTTTATGGAGAGGTCGCTTCACATATATTTTATGTACAATTAATAAGTATAACCGGTATGTACTAAGTCTTTAAATTAATCTGAAACAAACTGATTACTTCTGAATAATTACATTTTCAGAATAAATTACGAATCGCGACGCGATGCGACACGACACGATGTGGTGCGCGCGCTGACTGGCGTATTGTTCAATACTTTATTTGTTTCAAAGGTTGTATTATATTCCAAGTTTTGAGCCGTAATTAAGGAATTTCATAAAAGAGCTAATTTTTAATCGGAGGATTTAATCGTGTAGTATCTTAGTATCGGACACTAAAGATTTTGTAGGGTTTGATAATTAAGTTTTTATTTGAGTTGATTTTAGGTAAATAGTATAATTTAGAGTGATAGCTGTGTGTGTATGCTTATACCCGAGCGCAGAGCCAGCGAGTAGCGCGGCAGCACCGGCCTTTGCTCCCAACAGCAATCCCACCGGCCCGCCCACCAGCGCACCGGCCAGGGCGCCGCTCGCGCCCAACGCGCCCGCCTTCAGCCTGCACAATGCGTAACTTGTCGATACGACAACAATTGACTTAGCGATAACAATATTAAAAAGCAATATTCGTTAGGTATCCCAGCGTATAAGAATCCTGTAAAAAACCACATGGTATGGGCCTGTGTGGAGACGTGTTCATAAATCTGAGCTGGTGCTGCCAAGTCACCAGTCAGCATTGGACTCATGGGCTCATTGAAATAGAATACAACAACATGTTAATTAATTCTAATCTAACACCAAATAGGACGCACAAGAGGCTTAATAGTAAGTAGTAGTAGCATGAGAAGGTCACAGAAAATGGCAGCTAATAAAAATCATGTAATCATCAAAAATCAAACAATTGAAGTTATAGCAGACCAGCCGCTCAATACCTCACAGAGGGGAATCGGGCAAAAATTTTCATACATTGCGATGAACGGTACGATATTGACGTTACAGTAGACGCAGGTCTCCCGTTCCCGCACGGAAGACGCGAGTCGAATCATGCACGCACTGTGATTATTTTAATTATGTGCGTATTACCAATTAATTATCACGGTAGAAAGACATCGTACCGAAACCTGCATACCTGAGAGATCTCCATTGTTCTAGTGAGGTTCAGCAATGTCCGCAGCTCGACGACTGTTTTATCAACGCCATATAAAATGGCGGACGCCAGTATTTATATTATGGAACACTAGCTCATACTCAATTGATCACATTATAAATTAATTACAATTCTGCTGTCTAAATTATTATTATAGATAATAATATTAAATGTAATTTTTTTTTATTGTAACTTATTGTACATATTATAGTATTAATTATTACAATTGTCTTAGATTACGTGTGTACGATACGCGGATTATGTTATTTTACGATTGTGTTAAACAATGAGATGATAACTTCATACAGTGTCGGTAACGATCGTCCGACTGTCAACACTGACCTTTCTGAGAGCGCCAGGTGTGTTCGCGCGGCGCGCACGTTGTCACCCGTGAGTTCTGCGCTGGTCGCTGCCGCGCCCACCTGCACACGAGCCAAGGTGTAACACTGGTGCACGTGTGACGGAACTTTACGTCGACGTGTCCACAGTGCACGCGCGTACCTGATCATGCTGCGCGAGGGCCGCTGCCTGCACGTGTTGCCACGCATCGTGCAGCGCGTGCACCTCGACCTGCAGCTCGTGCCACCCCCGCAGCGCCGCCTCCCGCTCGCGCAGGGCCAGCTCCTGCCGCCAACACACGCATATACGTCACAGTAGAACGACGACCGCAGCGCGAGTCGTTTTGTATACCGCACCGGCACCGCTGGCTCGATAATCGGGACACGGTTGGCAGTAGTTTGGTCATGCGTCATTTGCTCAGTTGTATATTCAATAACAAGCTGTTAGGTGAACTTCTCTAATGAAATACATCACAGAAATCATTGTGATAACACTCAGCATTACTTGGTTGTTACTAGAATTGAAGTTCTAGAATGAGTTCATTCACTCCGCGCCAACCAACTCCACGAGTTGATTGGTATAGATAGTGATCACCTGTTCATCTATCTGCAACTGCAGCAGCTCGCCATCGGCGCGCACCACGCCCACCGAGTCCGTAGAGACGACGCTGCCGACCGCCGCAGCCGCCGCCGAACACCCGGGGGACTCTGTACACGAGGGTAAAGTGACGAGACTGTCGGGCTGCTTGTAGTACGAGCAGTGACAGTGATGGCGTCATATGATCCGAGCCGTCATGCGCCCTCGTTCAATCGAGAGGGTAACGCGAGCCATAAATCTTGCAACGTTCTCCCCCGAGGTGTGCAGTGAAAGTACTATGTTTAGTTGATAGTTAAGAACAACACTAAGGCCACTGTTATTATTCAACCGTTAATATTCAAATTAACTTAACGATGTAATGCTTTATTGTTAATGTTATACATGGAATATTCCAGCACGATTAATGGGATTGGCTACAGATATCCGGTACTTGATTTTAATGACGGTTTGAGTTTAGGGATCTTGTCGGGTTCGGCTTGAACATTTTACTTGAAAATGTGTTTGGATTTAATTACGATGATAATTTGTTTCAGATAAATTGCGTATTTTGTAACGTAATTACGTAACGTAATTTCAAAACTAAGTAAAATACGCGTGAAATAGAACGCAAAAGTTTCTGTTCACGGCCATTTTGTTGGTATCTATCTGTCAATGTTAATCACTCCGTTCATCTGTCAATCACTCCGTTTCTCTCATTCTCCCGAATATGTTCTCACTTCTCACCTATTTTCGTCAAAAACAATACAATATTACTAACCTGTAAGTTGAGTTAGGTCCAAATAGGTTTTTTTTTAGATTACACAGAGTTATCTCTGCAACCCTGCGAAGCAGGATTCCATCGACTCTTTTGACGTTATTCAAGGCTTATTTAGGATTAGGATTTCCAAATTCGATAAAAAAGAATACGCATTTTCTTCTAGACTTGGAATTTTGGCAGGAGGAATTACTAAACCTTCTCTTCTAACTTCCTCTAGGCCTACCCCTAAACGTGAGTACCGGATATCTATAGTTTACGAAGTATTGTTAGAAATTGATAATCTTTGATGGCAGAATCATCGGTGTCACAACAAATACATGTAGCATAGTGATGATGCAACGGATAGAACTAGGGTTGCAAATCGTATTTATTCCACAGTAACACTTACTATTGATACTATACATTATTAAATTAATTACTATACATACATTATTTCATTAAAAAACGTTATATAATATAATAATGTGAAATAATTGCTCGCTAAAAAACTACAGTTTATACCCTTTAAAATATTTTATAATTACCCTTTATAATATCGGAATATAGCTCTCTAGTTGAAAACAGCAAAAACAACGAATTTGGGTACAAAAATTGTTTAAAAAATAAGTCAAATCCATCAGTAACGATATTATTAATAACGTCATTAACTATTGAAATCGACTTTTCCAGTAATCCTGATGTCGATTATAGGAACGCCTAGAAATAATAGCGTTTCGGGCTGGTTCGATTCTTACTCGGTAATTGTTGAATATAAAATAACAACAATGTAGTTTCTTTCATCGTTATTCTTAATGACAAAAAATATTTTTGAAACGGTAGTAAAAGCAAAAATTACTTGCATAAGTTTATTAACAAAATCCCAAAACAAATCATTTTTAAATTTGAATTTCAATGCTAAAATAAATTATATATAGTGGTAGCGACATATAGTTAGTATTTCAATAAAATAATATATTTCATAATTATTCGAAACAATAATGACGACAATCCTAGTTGTGGACAGTGGGAGTGATGATGTCGCGACAGTGCTCACCCGCCCGCCCGCCGCCGGCCATCGCTGTACAACTGCGCTCTATCACACCTACAACCACAATCACCTAATTGGGTGTTTTGCAATCGCACTCATTTTTTAAGCGATGACCAATGACCGTGATGATGCGTTGTGTCGGCTGTGTGCAATACTGACATCGAGACTGTTCAAGTAACAGACATACAAAATAAATGGTGTATAAATATTAGATTGTCAAAGAAACTTTGTGGTCCTAGGTTTCTTTCTTTCACCATTGTAGTTTCGAGGTCTCTAAAGGAAGAGTTCGCTGGTGTTAGTTATCTTTGTTTAATTGTTTTTCCACGTTATTGTTCTAGCACATATTATGATTTAGGTCTGCCAAATGTACCTGCCAACCCAAAACTTGGATTCTGACTTCAGTAAGATTATTGATATTACCACTACTGTGTAAGGATGGGGATTTTCCCTATACGTTTCGTATACATTCCAGGCTGTCGGTATTGTTTAACATTTCGAAAAATTACAGACTTGGACCAGTCATAATGTTTGACCAACTTCATTGTAACTGTACCTGTTTTAAATTTTTGTTACAGCTTCAAACATCTAAGCATCTGAGTATCCTGAGATCGGGCATATCACTCAAACTCAATAAATGAAGTTACCTCCACTCAATAGTAACAATTTTTTGATGTTTTGAAATTTCATAGACTATGTTTCAAAGAAATTAACTGATACATATTTTAGGCGCCGCCTAGTATAAAATAAGAAATATATAGTGTACTTATATTGTTTTGATTAATCTGAACTTCTCACCGAGGTAGTCCATGATCGCGCGCAGGGTTAGGTCGCGGGCGCGCTGTGTACGCTCGTCAAAGGCGGCACGATCGGGCATGCGCACGCGGCGTCGTAGCGCATCCATCTCGCCGAGCAACGCACGCAGCCGCGAAGCCGCGCGCTGGGCGTGCGCTTGCTCGACTCGCACTCGCGCGTATTCACCACTTGCTTCATACTTGAAATCACACAGGCATGCAAATGTTCATTTTAATGTACAAATAGCAAATTTTTTTATGTAGCTCATAGCAAAACTGTTACTTCTAATATAGCAACTATACTTATACTAAACTGGTAATAAAATAGATGTAGTTGAATACATTTTATTTCTGCTAGGGTTATAAATCCAGGAGAGTAAGATTATTTGACCTTATTTTATATAAGAAATTAATAAAATGTTTAAAAATATTTATTTGATCAATGACATACAACTAAAAGATATATTGTCCTATGTGATTACACAGGCAAAGTAAGAACAACATAAGAGCTACATTGGTGAAAAATATATGAGATTAGCAATTATATCTATCAAACTTACTGTTGTCTAAATATTTTTTCTAGCAGCCAGACCTGACATTGTTTGAGTTGAAAAATGAATTACATATTGGACATATATGTTTTAAATAGTAAATGTTTTTTTTAAACATACACATGAACTCACATAATTTGCATCTTTTTATAATATTAGGATAGATTTATATTTTAATATAAGCTTTTTTTCTGTTTAATGACATCTAAGCACCCATAGCCTTACTAAGCTTGGGTCCAGCAGGTGACAATTAATGTCTGAATTATCCCAGACTGAAGACATGCTAAATCAAGGATCTATTCCAGTATATATTTACTTGTCACCTCTTGTTTCACCAGTATCTTAAGAAGGTCAGTGAGAATAAGACACTCCTTGTTACTTAGATGATCATCTTAGCACTCTAATAACCATGGAAGAATGTTGTAGAAAATTAATTTAGAACTCAATCGTATCTATTGAATTATTTTTTATTAAACTAGTTTTTTCTGTTTAATAAAAACCTAAATTACAGGTTTCTTTTGTTACCTTACTCATTGAACAGATTCAAGGGCTCAGAGAACAGAAGTAGTGCATTTTCTTAAACTACAGCTCTCCATATTTACATCTTCATTTTTCTCATTTCATATAAACTATGATAGGTTGTAAATGGATCATAGCTACATGAGGTTTTCTTACTGATGCCAACGGCGATCAAGACATTTTTTTATTAAACAGGTAATGAACGACAAATTACCAGGGAACTGTTATTTATAGCTGTCATGACGCTCGTGTTCCCAAGTTATTACGCATTACTGTTCAACGTTTTCAAAACTCCTGCGATGAAACTTGACGTAATAATTGTGCTTTTTCTTCATGCGATTCACGTGTATATATAAATACTTTACCTTGACAATATTAGCTCTATGTTGACGAAGCAAATCCAAGTGATGTGGGATAGCCACTTCGTTGAATTTTGAGAGTGATAACTCCACTCGTTTTAGTGGTAACTTATCTTCCTCCATTGCTATTCATTTCAAAATATATTTACTCGATACTAATGTTTTTAGTTCATAATATCATTGTTCTCAGAACTTTTACTTTTGTTGACACAAAAATCAAAACCGCTACTAAAAATTCCTTCGTTGCAACTGCTTATTTTGCATAAAGGTAATAAGCTCTATGATATTTTGACATTGACATTGACACTTTTGACATAGAAGAATATTTTTCGTGTTTACTTGAGTCGTTGATACGGTAGCGTCTTAAATTAACCACCATTAACAGAGATTACTGTATTATTATTATAGTATAAATCGTAAATTATGACTTACACATTTTGTCTAAATTTATCATTTCAATTATATTGTATTATATTTAATATATTTTTTATATATTTAAGACTAAAGGAAGTATAGATATTATTTAGAGAGATTAAAAAATCTGAATTAATACATGAGAATCGGAAATCATAGTTTTAAATTTTAAATATATAAATAAATTAAATTAGCCACCATTGATACAATGTTTATTTTGTATTGCAAAAAAGTGCAATAGAGTTGTTATAAATTAAAGTCTCGTGGATCTGTACGAGAAAATATTACGAAATAAGTGTACTCACCGTAGCCTCTCAGTACATTTATTGTAATTTAGAATTTACACCAAAAAAAATAGTGTAAAAACCATAAACTTTATATACTTATGCTGGTTGAATAACTCTACGAAAAAAACAGAAAAGTGCTACACACAATCTTGAAATAAAAAAATATGCATAATTTGGTTACTCCATCATAATTATCGCCTTCAAAGGTTCAGCGGTCCAAAGTTTTAATTAAGTTTCCAATGTCGAGATGTGATTTTATATAGGTAAATAATATTATGGTATATAGGAATATTTAAATGACAAGGTGCTTGGAAATAATAATGCCGCAGCCAATTAGGCGCAGATTAAAACTTGCTTTGTAATTGTCATAATTGCGTTAATTTAAAAATTCGCTGAGGAGTTTCTTCCGCTGTTTCTTCTCTTTTGTTCTGATAGCCTTTAGAAAAATGTCAGTAACGAAGATAAGATCGATCAGTAGCACATAACAATGTAATAAAATTAGTATATACTGCTTTAATTTAAAGTATTTTAAGCTACTGCATCGTATCTTGGCGTGCAGTTTGTAGTTCACAATTTCTAAAACTAGATCGTGTTCAGTGTGCTGTCTAAAAATTTGCATTCGGTAAACCACGTAGATTGTCTACGGATACCTAATACAATGAATGTGGAATTCTGAGAGTGCGTCAATTATACATCTTAGCTTTGATATAGCGATGCAACAAAAATTCTCAATCGTCAACAATAAGCTCCTACAATTCTCAAAGAAAGCTGAAGTGGCATTTATCTAAATCAAACACGTTTTTTTTTCAGTCGATAATTTCTTTTTCTGGGTCCCCAAATTTGTAGTAAATTACACCACAAACCAAATCTTGCAAACCAAACTTTGTATTTATGCAAAAAGAAAGTTAAATCGTAAATAGTCTAACTAACATATAAATACCCAAAAAAAAAATTGTACTAATATTTACATTAGAATAATTAATAAACTTTGATAATTATAAGCATACACACTTTTACAATCACGAATCATCACACTCACTCACACAAACAATCACACGCGTGCGTACTCACGCACCACATACACACTTTTTTAATTTTAACCATAAAATTTAATTTAATTTATATATTTATAGTATTATTAGTGCGGGAGCTAGAACCAAAATTATGGAAAAGTAAAACAATAAATATTTTTATATTTTCACTATAAATAAATAGGTCAAAACTTCTTAACAGATTTAAAATCTTCCAATTATGAAAACAATATTCGATTTCTTATTTTTTTGGCATTCCTCCAATTATGAGCATGAGTGTAGTTGGAACTTGGATACGATTGAACTGGTCTATGTTTCTAGGTTATTTAGACTGACAAAATGGCAACACTGTCATTGATTATCTTTCGTCTTTTGATTTGACTGATAAAATTTTGGTTTACTTACTGCAGAACAGAATTTTCTAGTTCTTTGCTTTGCCTTGTTATATTATTAGAAAGTTTGAAGAAATTTCACCATATTGCAGATATATTACCAAGACTAATTATGGATGTAGACACAGGCAAGTAGTTTCCGGTTCTAAATAAATGGATAACCTAATTCAGTTTAATTTACAAAAAAAAGATTTATTCCATGGTTATGCTTTTGGACTGTATGCAGGTGTTTGTTTTAATATATGATAATGAATTCCCTGTTACGCCACATGAAAACATGATTTTCAATACAAATTTTTTCAAAAATTCTACCACTGGGCTATTAGTTATCCAGTTAAGTTCTCAAACAGATTTAGTTTCTGTACTAGTACAGGCGTCGAATTCTATATTTATTTTGTAATGACATCGAGTAGTATTTACTACTGAGTTTCTATTTATTCTGTTGTGACAAACTTATATTTCCGATACGTCAGATAAATAAATTTCTTATACTTCATTATAAGCAACACTGTTAAAATCACAATGGGCAATGTAAGTTAGACTGAAATAATATACATGGATTTTGTAAATTAGATGATTTTGGCAGTGGAATGAGAGGGCAATAAAGTGGATGAAAGTAGAGTTGTAAAAATGTGCTGTTCGGGAAATGTTACAATATCCAGTTGTATCTATCCGTGGTTGGATGTTACATGTAAACAATATACACGACAATGTATAAAAAAAATCATAGAAATTATTGTTTGCATATACTTTTTTACTATAATCTTATTTCAAAAATCCTTAACAACAGTAATAGGCAATTTAATTTGATTGAGACAATAATAATCAATATATGTCACCCTTAATATTGCAATAATGTCCATGTGTAATTATTATGCATATTAAGTATCAGAAGAGTTTGTTGCTTAATGTTTAGAAAAAGATTGAACCAGACAATAATAGAGGAAACCCTGTTGACAGATGGAAGGCAGTCGCGTTCAAGAAGTAAATCAGTGAGTATAGTGATCTTGTTGTCTGAACAAGTATATATTATTTAATTTTGGGTTTAAGGGGTTCCATTGCCCCCTGCTTGTAGTGCACCCTGTTGAATAATAGATGAAGCAATGAAGAACGGTTCTTCCTGTTGAAGATATCTGAGTTCTGTACTGCCTAATTAAATCTCGACAGTACTTTGATGGTGGTAAGGCAATTTGCTCACCTGGCTAGTCAGAAATGTGTCAGTCATGACTTTAGTGTTACTAATATCTATAGACAATGGAGACCATTAACCATCATGTGCGTGCTTGCTACTAAAAAAATAAAATTCAAGTTATCAATCAATTTAAAAACTATAATAAGTTAATATTCCAGTAGTTTAATCAGCTTAATTGCTTTAATCACTTCAATTAAAGCCACTTCAATCAAAACACTATCAAGTTCACTGGGTCAGATTTTAATTATTTAAAGAACAAAGTATAGGGCTTTGTTGTTGATATAAGGCCAATGCATATTTTTTTAGACCAGACCTCTGTCTGTACAAGACAGTATGTCTGCTTCCCCCGTGATAAAATCGGTCTTAAGATCAATTGTTCTAAATATATTTATTTCACGAATATTGCTTGTATATGAAATATTAAATTTCAGTCATTGCCAATCTATCAAAATTGAAACCTAGAAAACCATTTTTTTAAAAGACAAAGATTTTGAAGATAACATTTGGGAAAAAATTATGTGTCAATTATTATAAAAAATCTAAGATTCTTTTCAAATTTTTCTTCAACTCCTAATCTTGATAACATACTATACTTTCACTTTTATTTCACACAGATTTATAAAGTTTTTAATATTCAAATTTTATTTCTTATTCTATCTAGTTCATAATGTTTATCTGAATAGAGCACAAATGCTTTCTAGGACAACCAGACATTTATAAATATAGTAAAATTTTAACTGATTGCTTTCTGTACATGAAGGATATATGAGAAACACTATTATTTGGGGCCTTTATTAATGCAATACAACCCAAAACAATAGTTTTTAGATTTAGATCTGTTTTTCTGTAAATAATTTTACTGTGTTGGTGTGATATATATAAACAGTGGTGGCTATTTTTGAAATTCAATGACTCTTATAACGTATACAACTACTTGTGATTGGTATTATTAATTAGTTACATACATCCCCATAACATACCATTGTTGTTTTAAGTCAGTTTCTGTAAGCCATACTACACTAGCAGCTCAGACTAAGATTTGCATCAACTATACATTAGTAAATTTACACCAAAGCATAAAACGTAAAAGTAAATCTGTTGTAATTACATTGCAGGTGGCTTCAGATACTAGAATGTCTCACGACGGGTCCAAGTCTGGCTCACGCTCTCGCTCCAGCTCGCGCTCAAGGAGTGGGTCGCGGGCGTCTTCCCGTTCCGGTAGCGGCTCCAGGAAGTCTTCCAGATCTCGCTCCCCTAAGACTAAGTCTAGGAGTCGCTCACCAGCTTCCAAAGCCGGTTCCAGGTCTCGCAGCTGCTCTCCAGCTAAATCACGTTCACAAAGTGCTTCCCCCGTAGTCTCTCGATCCAGAAGCGGCTCTCGTGATAGATCTCGGTCACGTTCCCGAAGCGGATCTGTTAGATCTCGTTCCAGAAGTGGATCTCTTTCTAAAACCGAAGTTTTGGAAAAGTCTCGTTCTCGAAGTGGGTCCGTTAAGAAATCGCGTTCGAGAAGCGGATCTCCAGTAAAATTACATTCTAAAAGTGCATCATCAGCAAAATCCCGCTCGAGAAGTGGTTCTCGAGTTAAGTCACACTCCAGAAGCGGCTCTCCCGCCGGGTCCCGCTCTCGCAGCAGGTCCCGGGTGAAATCGAGATCTCGAAGCAGGTCTGTTAGCGGTTCGAGAAAATCCAGGTCACGATCTAAGAGCGATTCCGTAACTCAGTTTCAATCGGCTTCGCCAAAACGATCCAAGTCTGGAAGCAATTCTCCAAATAAATCGTCGGAAGAGAAAAAGTTTTGCTCTCGTAGTGGGTCGGCGAAGTCAAAATCTCGGAGCGCGTCACCCGTGAAGGACCGCGACAAAAGTAATTCTAGGTCGCCGGAAAAGATGGAAATAGACGACGAAGCTAGACAACGTACTCCTTCTCCCAGTGAGTACTCTTTTTTATGGATATTGTATGTGATATTAAAAACTTCAAGCTTTTCGCGATATGATTGCAATTTCATTACCTTCACCAACAGCTTGAACTTATTTTGCTGTCAATATTTTTTTTCATATAATTATAATAATTTCCCGAATTTTCTATTTACCGCGGTCTTTCCTAGATGCGATGATGAAATTTTCTGAAACGATTTATGAAGTGTCGTTAACGTGATAAGAATGAGATTCAATAAAAAAATATGACAAGCAAAAACAAGTAATTTTTTAAACCAGAACATTGATTTATGTAACTAGTCTTCAAACGCGCAGACGATACTCCTGACGTAAAGCGGTCAGCGTCGCCCGTGGATTCTTGTAACCTACGACATAACCAAAGCATTGGAAAAAATGCGTTGGACCCGCATTATGACTGGCTCTCTGACATTGAGACCGAAACGCGTATGAAAAAATAGATTTATTAGGTTAGGAGGGCGGTAGCTAGTAAGACGTGCAAGGTACCCTATATAAATGTATTTTTTTCTTATGTAAAAGAACTGCGAACAGGCGTACGGCAAGAACACGATAGACCCTCATTTTAAAGAACTTCATATCATAGCGCAAAGGGAATGCCTTTGGTGGAAGCTTGTTCCAATGCTCGCAGGTTCGTGCCAGAAAGGAACAAAAGAAACGAGCGGTAGACAATTAGACAATTGCCGTGAGTCGAGGTGATATGGGTGGAACCGCAATGTATGTATGTATGATTAAGCAGGGTGGTACTGAGTCTAGCGGCCTGCAACAGGAGGGATCTCGCGCCATGACCTCGTTCGTTGTTGCCAAGATACGTCTGAATCGCTAGTAGACAGACAACCAAGGATTACTATGGTGTAGATGAATGTGTAAACAACAAAAACCAATAGAAATAACCATTTCGTCGTGAATTAATATCCCTAGGACTCCTATGGAATGATGTATGTATGTATTTGCGTATGTGTTGGTCGCTTTGCCACAGCCATGGACGGGCATGTTTTTATTCAGATTCTGCAGTGCATAAAATAAATTTATTGTTATCCATTTACAGAAGGCGATCAGACTAGTCGCTCTCGCCCCCGCAAGTCTGGCTCCGAGTCACGCTCCAAGTCTCGCTCGCGCTCCAAGTCCCGATCTCGCTCTAAGTCAGGATCCCGTTCTGTGTCACGATCGCGCTCCAAGTCACGATCGAGGTCCCGCTACAAATCAAAGTCTCTGTCTAAATCTCGATCTCGTTCCAAATCAATATCTCGGTCTCGGTCGCGCTCCAAATCTCGCTCTCGGTCCAAGTCCCGCTCTCGGTCGCGATCCAGATCTCGCTCGGGTTCAGCTAAGTCTAAATCGAGGTTAGTACAATTCACTATAACACAGGGTTATATATATTAATAAAGTTTGAAGTAACCTCATGAGGTAGTAGTGAGTACTAAAATACCAAGGGTTCCAGTTTTTTTTTGTCTGATGTATGGAACCCTAAAATAATATTTGGGTTGATTCACAGTTCAGTCGAGTTAATTGTGTATCAATCACGCAGGTCCCGCTCCCGCTCGCGGTCCCGTTCTGGATCTGCATCACCTTCACGTAAAGGTAATTTTTTTATTGTGAGAATTCGCGAGGTTAACACCGTTGCTGAGGGGTCGCTTTGCCGGACCGGTGATACGATATATGTACGTAACTACAAAAATTGTATTTGCTTAGGATTTCCACTACATAAAGAATGATTTGAATCGCACCATTGGATCTCGTGTTATGTACATGTAGGATTGCAGATTTCCTCACGATGTTTTCTTTCAAGAAGCACGTGATTTAGGTTTCTTCGACACACACTGACCGGTGCCGGTGAGGGCGTACCGTGCAATTTGAAGCCGCGCCTCTCGCACCGTACGTTCATTTATGGCTAGATACCGATGCTAAGTGGCACGACCGCGCTTGATTTATCCGTATATGTCTGTTTATACTCGGTGCTCGACTTTACAGATGCTAAAAAGCGGCGTACGGTGCGACTGGAGTCCGACGACGAGGACGAGGGTGGACGCAGTGCGGTCGAGAGCGTGGGCGAGGGGCAGGCTGAGGGGGAGGGGGTGACGCCAGTGACATCGACCGGGGCCGAGGGCGAGGAGCCGCCCGCGTCTGGCGCCGCCGCCGCCGCCGCCGCCGCTGCCGCCGACTCCTCCGACGACGACATCGGGCCGGACTCCAAAAGGTTCAATGGAAATGTTTTTATTAATTAATTAAGTGGAATGATTTTTTCCTTGGTTTCAATATAATACTATCGAAGGGCAAATCCGATCTCCGTGTAGTGTTTACATTCACAAGCTCGGTGTCGCATCGTGTGCAGCATGGAAATGGCGGGCGGCATGTCGGACTTCGAGGTGATGTTGGCGCGCAAGCGCGAGGAGCGGCGCGGCCGGCGGCGGCGGCGCGACATCGACATCATCAACGACAATGACGACCTGATCGCGCACCTGCTGCAGCAGATGCGCGCCGCCGCGGACGAGGACCGTGACCTCAACAAGCGCAACCAGCCCGCCGTCAGGAAGGTATGTGTTACGGCTCCTCTCACTTCTACGGTCAGAAATAGCACAGTTTTAGGCATCGATTTTTTTTAGTTATATAAATTAGAAACATGTTATCCGTTTTAATAGCTGCAGACGGGCGGTCAACATTTATTGCCCTGTTAACAGAATGTCCATCTTAAAGTTCCTACAGCGCGGGTCAGATCCATTTCCCAAGATGATCGACGATAATTATAGATTTTGATTCATATTCATTTAAATTTAATTAATCAATTGTGTGAGGGCCCTGAGTTCAACCCATCTTATTGATAGATGCGTGTATGCTCTCGGAGTAGTGTCTATCCTTGAAACAATTTCTCAGTCTATATTTTTATTGGTAAAATACTAACCTCAAGGAAGCTGCCATAAGGTGAAGATAACTTATTTATCTTAGAAGACTACGATTGACAAGCGGTTTCTATCCACAGAATGCGGTCCGTCCGTTCAGTTTTAGGAGTAGAAGTTTCCTCGGGTGTTAACTCGGGCGAAGGTGTGGCGTCACATAACACGAAAATATATTTTAACCTCATATAAAACATAGTTTTTCCCTGTGAAAAGTACTGCTTCCAAATGACACCTGTCAGCATTAAAATGTGTAGAGTGGGATATGCAAAGAGACATTTTCACCCAGAATTGGTTGAGATCAATCTTAAAAGCTTCGAATGCAGGCGCAGTATAACCAACCTCTCTGTGTAATATAGGAAACACTGTGGAGAATGGGCGCAGGAATGATACGTTTTGAATCCCCCGTCCCGTTTCTAATTGACTAGTGATAGGTTGCTATATCGACGTAGCTGTTTTCTTAGGCTACAGAATGGACAAGACAACAGTACGTAGGGATTCCGTTATTTCGTTACACCGCTACGAAAACCTAAAAAGGGGATACGGTCCGTCGACGGTGAGCGGCGGGCGTCGATTATAAGTACGAACGCTGAGGTCGATGGTCGTGCGACAGGTGTCGATGCTGAAGGCGGCCATGTCGCAGCTGATCAAGCGCGACCTGCAGCTGGCGTTCCTCGAGCACAACGTGCTGAACGTCCTGTGCGACTGGCTCGCGCCCATGCCCAACCGCGCGCTGCCCTGTCTGCTTATCCGCGAGAGCGTGCTCAAGCTGCTTATGGACGTGAGT
Source organism: Agathymus mariae mariae (assembly GCA_018251895.1). Classification (NCBI taxonomy): domain Eukaryota; kingdom Metazoa; phylum Arthropoda; class Insecta; order Lepidoptera; family Hesperiidae; genus Agathymus; species Agathymus mariae. Next base: position 19,558 of record DWPT01000086.1, read on the forward strand.
ACTGCGCCCAACCACGTCCCACCGCGCCCCACCTGCCACGATACGAATCTGATCTCTGTTGCAGTTCCCGTCTATTGACAAGACGCTACTGAAGCAGTCCGGCATCGGCAAGGCGGTCATGTACCTGTACAAACATCCCAAGGAGACGAAAGCCAACCGCGAACGCGCCGGCCGCCTCATCTCCGAGTGGGCGCGGCCCATCTTCAACCTCTCCACCGATTTCAAAGGTACCGCAGCGCACTAGAGCTGTCTCACAGGAGGGCGTTTTTTCACTTCGATCTCCGGTGACAGTACGCGAACGACTCGTGTTGCAGCGATGACGCGCGAGGAACGGCAGGCGCGCGACGCTGCCATGGCGGGTGTGGTGGCTGGAGGTGCGGCGGGGGGCGCGGCGGGGAGCGGTCCGTCGGCGAAGCGTGCTCGCCCGTCGGACGGGCCGGAGTCGGAGCCTGAGCGCGCACTGCGGCCCGGCGAGCCCGGATGGGTGGCGCGCGCGCGAGTGCCGCTGCCCTCCAGCAAGGACTACGTTGTGCGCCCCAAGAGCACCTGCGAGGTTGACATGTCCAGGGTGAGGCTGTAGTCTTGTGTACTTGATCTAAGTTTATGATCTGTGTACTGATTGCGCGTGAGTGTGTGACTTCCAAAAAGAAGCATGTTTCAAATTCTCTATAGCGAGCTGTCTCCTCAGTGATGCCGATTTGTATTTAGTTTTAAAACTGTATACTTATTTGGTTTTTCAGGGGAAGAGGTGTAGGACAATCCATATTCTCGCTGTAGCAAATTAGTAACAACCTCGACATTGCTTGTGCAGTACGGTAATGGCAAAATGCTGTACTAAACAATCAATCAAATTAAGTACTAAATAATCGCACAAAAGTGCTCTCAATTCCTCCCCAATGGAAACTCCGATTTGTAGAAGTTATTAAATTTATAGAAAGCACTCTTTCATTTTGTTACCAATGTTTTCCCGGAAGTTCGTTGTCCGTCTGATCCGAATCGACGAACCGAATCGTCCAAACCGAGTAGGTGTCGACACACGTTCGAGACTTAACTACACATACATATAAATAAAATTCAAGTGTCTGTCTGTGATTTTAAAACAACTGCATTTGGAACAGACGAGGGGACCCAAAACAGGAGGCGTTTCTGTGTTCGTGTGCATTTAATTTGTTTGTGTGCAGCCGTGACGCCGTTGCTGTAGACCAATTGTTGATTCTGTTTTAAGTATGTAGAAGAAGGCTTGTGGTCCCTATAATTGGTTATCTATATAAGGAGCGGAACTTCTCAACGGATAGCAATGGCCAAGTTATAGCCGCGCATTTGTTGTAACATGAACGTTGTAAAAAAAGTCTCTCGTTGACCATCTCAGGGAATGATGATGTGTTTTGGCAACATAAATGCGACTCCTCAACGGATTGGAATAGAAAAATGCAATCGCGTTTCGAACTGTTTGCTTTTGCTGAGTAGAGCTCGACTTTCATCCCGTAATGATGAATCAGCAATCGAGGATAGCACCACATTACTTGACTTACGCTCAATAGTGAACAGAGGTGCAGAGGTAGCGCATTATATTATAATATTTAGTAATCCCGTATCAAGCACGTACACTAAATGTGAATGGAAACATAAAAAGCTTTTAATTTTTTTTTAAACCGACTCATAAAGAAAAACTACATAATCATATTAAAATATAAATCATTTATGTAAAATATTCTTGTACGCAGTACGCGTGTGTTTGACGGACGATAATAAAATCGCGTGCACACCGTTTGAAGATTTATTCGCGGTTGTTTTAGCGATGTGAATGCACTTTGAAACACAACATTTGTAAACATAATGTGATACTGTAACAGCTCGATCTCTCGCCGAGTTCCGCAGTTCACCTGCAACCCGGACACCGAACAGATGGACCGTGGCCGTCGGCGTCGCGGCCGTCGTGGGTCGTCCGTTCGGTCCTATTGTTATTCATGATCGCAGTACCTAATTGACGATCGATTGATCAAATTTCGCTTGTACCTATTGTGTGGACTGAGTCAGGCGTAGTGACAAATTTTAATTTCACCGGTAAAGCTAAACTTGACAATGTCTTTGAATCGTCGTTATCGCGAGTTATCCCCGCGGTCTCGCAGCCGATTCCTAGTTCGATGAGTCGGCTGAAGCCCGAGAAAAATCGTTTTCAGTTTTTACAGCAAATCATTTATAGTTTGAGGAATATATGTGTGGAACGTTGATTGGGTCGGCTAAATTGGTGCGAGTGAATTTCATAGATGAGGTGTTGTCTTATTATTTCGTACATGGTTGTTAATAGACACCCATAACACGATTGGTCCAGGAGAGAAGAAACCGATTGGTGGTCTCGTCGATCCTGTCGATCTCTCGTCGAGGGTCCGTTGCTACACGACGCAGCTTGTGAGTCCATTTGGACACGGTAGGGCGGCCGGATTACACCTTTGTGTCACAGTTGAAGTTGGATCTCGGGACTTGCGTGTCTGCGCGCTTGCGTGATACTTCTGTAGCAATAAAAAAGACGTCACTACTTATTATAAAACGATAACTGTTTCGCTTTGCCCTTTACAGATGAGTAAAAAGAAAATGACCCGCTACGAGAAACAAATGAAAAAGTTTATGGATCAGAAGCGAATGAAGGGCGGATCGCGGCGAGCGGTCGAGATTTCCATTGAAGGACGCAAGATGGCGCTGTGAATCAGCGAGTGCGGCAGTGGCGGTGTGTGGCGGACTCAATAGTTGTGATGTCGTGTAACATGTTAGAATAAGACGAATGTAATATGTTAGAATAAGACAAGTATAATATTATATATTGATTGACTGAAAACCAGTATTTTCGTTTAATTTCTGTCTCGTACGTCTCTCGGGTTGTTACCGTTGCACCGGCGCGGCGGTGGCAGTCGTTGAATAGAGTGGTTAAGTGTACTCTATTACTCCTAAGTGAGGGGAGAGACTCGTGCCTCGTGTGGAGACCCGCTGACGCTTAGAATAGATCTTAAGGATACATTACTATATTAGACTCTCTTAGTACAGTTTTTGTTCGGACTAGGCATGCCTTAAGCCTCCGCTATTTTGTTGGGGTATTTAGGTTGTTGTATTAGGTGATCTTTACTATTTCATTAGATGTCCTACGGCTAGCTACTGGATTTCCCTGCTGGGGCTGCGCCGTAGCTCCATTTTTGAACGCTCGCTTCCACTCGACCGATTTCCCACTCGCCGATGCTTCGTCTGACGTCAAGTTTTTGTTCGGAGTGGTACCCTCTCCGTCACCTCTGACGTATTTTGCGTGGTGGGTCCGGTGGATCCGGTGTTGGTGGTGGTTCTGTTTGTGGGTGTGCGATGAACAGCATAGATTTTGTCGGGGATTCGTCAAATGTGTTAAGTGATAGTTGTAAAAATAAAAGTCAATTTTTGCAATAGCAATTATATATATCGTTTCTAGAATATTAAAATTTAACAATAAAATACGTAAAAACACAAAAATAACAAATGTCAATAAAAGTAATATAAAGTTAAAATATAGTAAAAATGAATTAATAAAGACTTGCTTTGGGTTCCTGGCCTACCACTGTGTTCAGTCAGAAAAGTGTAAAGGGCTTTCCTGACTTAAATATGGTTTAATTTATTTCGTGGTCACCCAAGTCTGTACCTTATGTACAACTCCAAAGACCTAAGTTTAGGAATTGGGTCAGTCAGATACACTCGTCGGGGCACTGAGATTGGAGATTGACTTGTTATAGTCATAGAGTGTCTGAATAAACCGATAACACTCCACCTCAGCTACCCAAAACCAAATACTTCAGTAAAATGACAAAGGCTCAAGTATGTCTGGTAAGAGCCAAAACATTACTTGGAGAATCAAGAAACACAAACACTGATCAAATCAGGGGTCAGGGACGACAGAAGCTAGTCTGTTTGATGGTAAGGATTATATGTAAGTATTATTATTTAGTCATTAATATTATTACTGGCATTATTATCTTGCAGTGAAGCCTGCCTGTCTACCTCCACCCTCCTGCTTAATTCAACCGCCAAACAACTCATCGTGTTCCGACTGGCGGCTTGAAAGTCAGTACTTTTTTACATTCTTATTTCCTGGCCGAGAGCGCATCATTGATAACTTTGGTCTTGCTGATGACAATGGGGGACGGTGACCACTTACCATCAGGTGGGTTCTTCTGCTCGTTTATTAACATAAAAAAGAAAAGGAAGGTGAATCTCTTAAAACTGAGAAAAAGAGAAAAGTGTGAGGTAAGAGGATTTTCCTCAAAAAGATTTCATTCTTGTCAACTCTAAGTACAAGCATCTTCAACTGTGCATTTATCATGTAAGATAATGATTGACGCTTTTAAGTTTAGAAGCCAGAAAGTTCTGTAGCAAAAACTAAATTCAAGACTTAGCACTCAGTTATGTCAGATATACGAGTAAGCCCTCTCGAATAAACCAGAAAAATCAGAATCATAGTGAAATTGAATAAAGGTCATAAAATAAATAATATAAAAGCACTTAATGGAATGTAATTCAGAAGAAGTCCTACCAAAGCCGTCATGACTACAGTATCTACTTCATTAAAGAGGATTACGTGACGATTACTGCAGCCAAAACGTAAAACAAATTAATAATATACATACTCTATAATATTAGCAAAGAATTCCATGTTCAAAATTCAAACTAACTTTTTTATTATATTGCTTACAAGTGGCCAGTTCTAAAAACTTTTAGTGCGACCCTCGTGTATCTTAGCGTAAGGCGTTGTTTTTCCTAAGCGAAGCGAGGGCAGTTTGCTAGTATTAAATTATATTAATGAAATCATATTTCAGAACGAACGGTTGCACCCAATTATGCAAATATTACCATGATTAAAACAATGTGTATAGAATGCATACAGGTCTTTAGTCCCCTATTCGTGAATATGTTCTTGAATGATTTTTTAAATTTTACTTTAATTAATTCATGTCTAATTTTACTCTCTTTGTGTTCAAAGAAAGGGTATATATACTTAAAGTTGCTCAAAGACAGGCGCTCGTTAAAGATAAAAGATTGAGCAGAAGTGACGGCACTAGGTGGAAAGAAACGATTGAGTGTAGGGCATAGTGGGGTACAGCTGGGGAGAGCCCGATCGCAGGGGCGCAAAGGGTACATAAACGCACGGTGATTGCGCAATCAGTGCCCGTATTTGCGCATCGTAGCCGGATACCCCACTGTCGCCAGATTGTGCAGATTTTGCAATTTCTGTTAAATTGGTTTTTATTTTGAGTATTAAAGGCGTTACAAATATATATAATAGTAAAGTATTTAACTAAACAATAACGTGTACATTTGATTACATAAAACTAGTTACATATTTTTTTTTCCGTTAAACTGTACTGTGGAGTCAAGTATTATAAAAAGATTTTGCTCCATAGTTTGAACTTTACTGAATGAAATGTTTGCATACGGACCATATACCACCGTTATTATCCTAAAACTGTGAAACGTTTGTTAAGGGATGAAAGTTCTGGTACGAATTTGAATTTTTTATGTAATTAGTATTTGTACATTGTATTTGTGATCTACTCTTCACAATAAATTATTATATTTATGTTATTACACATATTATTTATATTTACATTTATATACACTAAATATTGAATTGCATTTTATTTACATTTATAAATATACTATGTACAAAACAACATTTATTATCTATATTATAATAGCACACAATAAATTATTGTATAAGTCACCACAGGCTGTGGTCCACAGCACGCACTTAAGAATATTGTACACTTGTACAGTGGAAATGTCGTCCGCCTCGCTGGGTATTGTTCTTACGTACGATGTACTCACGCGCCGCCGGCGGACGGTGCCCTTCGCCAGTCGGTATACGATACTCACCCCTGTTACCTGCTACCTTACCGCTTGCGTTAGCGCTGTGTTTTATCTCGCGATAGTTATTGTGATTTTAGGTTGTCTATTCACTACTGTACTACATCTGTATTCCTTCTATTCCTATAAATTCTATGGTTTCTGGCTTACTTAGCGTGGGTGTACGTGGACTGCTCGAGCAGTTACCTAGTGATTAACATACACGGACCGCTCTTGCAGTCAGAGTCAACAGCTTGAGCGCGTCGTTGTACCCGCCTTCTTATAATATGGGACAGTGAACAGGCGTTTCTAAATTAAAGCGTTCAACATTAAAGACTTTCTATCAGGTGGGATCGTTGTCAAGCATTAACGAAGTCACGACTTCTATTACAACTCTCACACTCTTTATATAACAAACTCTAGCAAACAGCCAGCTAGCTAATGGAGATCTAGAGTATTCTGTCGTGCGGAGTGCGGTGAGAGATACGCTCTCAAATCATTATCAGCGTTTAAGCAACAGTGTTGAAATTATATGGCAGTCCAGAATTAACTATAGAAGCAAGGCAGTGTTGCAGTTACGTATTTTGTAACTTGTAGAAGGTATCAGCATTTTTTGCTGCAAGACTGCTCGTTGAACACTGAACAGGATCAGTGTAGAAGTAATCACAGAATTACGTCTAGGGATTTTTGTATTTAGATTGGAGTACGGCGATAATGTACGTTCTATATTTTATTGCGTTTTATTTATGTAAGTCATCGGTGCCGCATGAATATAATTAGAGTATGTTTGTCTATTTAGATATTTATATCACAAACGATAGATTCTAACATTATTTTGCGACCGTGTCCCCCTCCGCTCACACAGGCGTCCATAATGGGTGAGCGTTTGTTATTTGGTATTGATGCAGGTAACTTGATTAACAACATGCAAATGAAGTTCAATTAGTTCCGCGCGTATATCGATAGCTACTCGGTTGGCGGCCGCCTGGCTCGATCGAGAGCTTCACCCGCAGGTCTGTTCGCGACATGCGACACGCGACACTGTTTCCTACAGCTACTCGATCACGATGATGTAAATTAATTAATATAAACATATTAATTTATTATATATTAATTATAATTTACATTGTGCTCGTTTTCGTCCTAGCTGGATGTTATGTTGATTTGGTCATTGATCGTTGGTATATATTATAAAAATTGTTAGCATTCTACGCGTTTATTTACAATTTTATCTAATTATATCGATGGAATAAAACGGAAAAGTCGTAACCGAAGCCTTTGGTAAAAATAAGTTTTTTTACGTTTTAATCATCCAGATTTCGTAATTCTAGGACGAGTAATCAACGATTTTAGGATTCTCAGTTCTTCAGACCTTAGTCTCATATTTTCCTACCACGAAACGGTATATCTAAGAAAAACTAGAGTCTAGTTTTTCAGAAATCTAGTTTTTCAGTTATGCTTATTTGCGTTTACGTAATATAATGTTTGGATTTCACGCGTGCGCTATGTAGTATAACTTGTGTTAAGATATGTTGACATTATTTTTCATCGTTCCTAACACCCAACGATCCCGACTTATGGTATGTACGTGAATACCGTAGGTGATCGCCAATGATCAGCGCTGACGGACTACGAGTGAACGAGCGAATCCGGTGATAGCAGTCATCACGGCACCGCGTACAATCGCGAACGAGTGCGGCCATATTAAAAGGGGCACGTGGAGTGGAGTACTAGTCAATAATTATAATTTTGCGTATCTTAAAGTAGGAGAAAATGTTGGTAAAAGTTGGCAGGAGTGCAGTTACAGCTTAACCATCAGCGTGGGCCGCCGGAAGAAGCGAACTGCTTGATGGATTCCTCAGTCAGACTCAGGTACGCGTACATACCCTCCGCTCCCCAATTTATCTTCAACTTGCCAAATTATCTTTAAACAAGCCCTCAACCTGTCCCCATACATTCCACACCGCAGGATCTCATAGGATTAGGTCTTTGATCCCCGCGAAACGGTCCTTAAGAGTTCGATTATAGTCGTACGGCGGAGAGAGCTTTGCACTTACCGCAAGTTAGTTTGATATGGGCAATCGCCCAGGACTATAATACTGCCAATAAAAATCATAATATAAAGTAAGCCTATATAGTTATATGTCTTTACAAAAACAAACAATTTCTTAAGCGTAGTCCGTGTTACAACCTTTTCGCTGCTCGACATTTGTCAACGTCAATTACCGTCAATAGGTACACCGCGTCTCAGGCACTCCAGTAAAATAAAAGAGAAAACTGACCGAGAACCAAGCTATTCCTAGACGATTTGCAGATGAATATTTGAAGTTAAAAACCAGTGTTAACACAATTGACTGTTTATTCGACACGGATGTAGAAGACAATATTTAATGTTATTTCTTTGGTTTTTACTTTTTTCTCTTTTTTTTTCAAACGAAAATTAAGTTCTTACCGTAATCAACACATAACCAAAAACGACGAATACCTTATTGAAATAGATTTTCGTTTAAAATACCATTTAAGCTCATTAACTCCAATATGTTTACAAACTTTTCACGAGATATGAAGAAGGTCAGAGTTGGCCTTCAAACTAAAATAATTATTTTAGAAGCGAACAAATATAATTTGTATTACCAATATTAAGTTTAAAAAAAAATTTTTACTATAAGGGTTATATATTATAAATGGCTGACTCGAGGAGTTAATAACATGAGTTGCGAAGCGGTTGTGTGACCTCGTTCGGGCAGATCACGGTGCCGCCCGTCGTCGTGACGTTCATAATTCTGATCGTTAGCGAAGACGACAGCACCTCCACTTATTCAACTGAAATTGTCTCGCTGACGTCGTTTGCAAGTATAATTACACGTGCGCCGATACGACAGCCGCTAAATCAATTATATACAACACATGTAGGGCTGCATTAGCGTCAAGTATCTTCGTGCGTTAGACGAGCTCCGCTCAAAATGAAATCAAAGCGGTTTTCCTCCAAAAGAGTAAGCTAGTGATATGTAAAATCTAATTTATTTTTTAATATATCAATAGCACCACCTAATTAAGAAAATAATGAAGTGTAAATCGGAGATATTTTAAGGTTTCTTAACGGTATAATTGTTATTTAAGTTAAAACTAATAATTGGGATCCTATACTACGCAATGCATCAATATCACAAGGTACGGTACCGTGGATACGTTGTGGACGTTCCGTGGCGCAGAAGTTTTAATGCCCGATATCAAATATCCCGTTAGCATACCGTTACTCGTGACATTGTGTCAATGGATGGCGTCGCTCTTCTCCCAATAGACACCGCATGCTTGACGAAAGCAGAGTTTAATCGATTTTAATCCTTAGCATCACGGTGGAGCCAACACTACGGAACGAGGTCTCGCCTTACAGTGGTCGAATAATAATCTTAGGAGGATGTTAGAATTTTCTCTTAATTAGTTCTCGGAACCTTGACCATCCCCAAAGTTACTGAGGCTTGTGTTTAAATTTTTAACCTTGAGTTGGCCTCGATCAGACATGACACAGGTTGTCAAGCAGAACGGTTTACAATTTGGGGTCCAGAATTGAGCACGGACGGCATCCCGCCATCGATTTCTTCCATAATACACCAATAGGCAGATGGCTATCACAGTAGTAGTTCATCAATATCTTAGAGAGTATCTGGTGTTACTGTGCGGCGGAATTCCATTGTTGTTAAATTAGTATTAATCTACATATTTGATGTTTAGAAATATTTAAAGGAGATGTTTCACAAATGTATTAAGCCTGGGCGTCGCAAGTACAAACTATAGAAAGTAGATCTCATTAATCGAAAGCATTCCTTTTAATTCAAATTCTAGATTTCAGCTCGGTTTAGTGTCAATAGTTCAATTTGTGAATAACACTGTAACTAAATCATTATGGCGGATGGCGGACAGTCATTCGGATGTTTATGACAGTTATTGATATAATACGTCTGCATGTCAAACGTCAATATAATATGGAAATATATCGGAATAATAACTAATTAAATTTTACTTACTTATCTATCTATCTTACTGAAAATCTAACCTAATGAAAGATGCCAATTCATAAATGAAAATGTACCTAAAGTAAAATCGAATTATTGAGTAGCGTAAATGTAGATTTTTAAGCTCGACAGATAATTTATTATGGGTATGATATTTCACAGTTCCAATTGCCAGCGTATTGTTGTCATACATGAGAACTTAAAAATAATTTATTTAAATTAATTTCACAGAGTAGAACAGCTAATTGAATATTTTTTTCAATATTTTTCTGTGAATCAGTTTAGTTTCTCTAAATTATACTAGACTGTACAAAGGTGCGCCCAAAATAAAACATCTTATTTAGCACCTCCCCCAACAAACTTAAATAGAATTAGCTACTAAATTTCAGTAGCTATCTATGATGCTCCATCTTCATAAAAAATAAGTAAATCAAAAGAATTTTTCATTAGTTTTCGTATCGCACGTCATACGTGCAGTGGTAGGACGTGATTGACGTGAGTTCCCTTGAAGCATGAAACGAGTTATCGCGACATTTACGACGCATGGCGCCGTGCCGCACCGCCCGTAGTCGCAGTGCGCGGAAAACTGAACGCACGCGTTTATGACCTCTCTACCTTATCTGGGCGCTGCTTTGTTACGCACTATTGCAAGCCAGCATATTATTTCACAACGGTAAAATGTCTATAGTGATATAAAACTGATTCATTTATTATGTAAATCTATATCTATACTATGAAGTGACTCTGCGAAACTTGTGAGTTAGTGTATATCCAGAGTATAATCACCGGAGCCAAGCTGCTACATGAAAAATTATTTTACCATTTGAAAGATACATTATATTATTTCCTGCTTACTTATCTGCGTAGCGTATAATCATACAATAAAGAAATACTATGGAATTCATTCATTTGTAGGCTTAGTGAACAATATGAAGTGAATGATGAATCGCACTAAGAAAATAAATTATTTCATAAGTCAGAAAAGTAAGATAAAATAAGCTTCCTTCTCTCCGTTACTTAAACATGATTTAACCCGTGGCACGAGTGTTTCATTCATGCCAGTGACGCTAATGTTTCCGTCAGTGGTACCAGAGCCGCAGGCGCCGCGGGGCTCTCCATGACTTCTATCTAATTACGTCTGAGTGTGTAACACATTGGATCTTTGCAGTTTTACGTTCGTTATACTGAGCGACTGGTTGCATTACGGATAAATGTCTCTTTACTTAGTATCACCAGTAATCTAAAGTTAATTTTATTTAAGAAACTAGCTGTCTTGTGGGTCGTTCTAAAGTAGCTAGCTGTTTTAATTGTAGAAGGAAAAAAAAAACAAAATTATTTTGATAAATGCTTACTGCAGGTAATATAACCTTAAGTGTTAAAATTAGCTATACATATATTAATGCACATGTAACTTGTTACATTAAGCACTACAGAATCGGGTTGCACTTTGCTATTACCGTGGTGGTGTGCCACAGCTCTGATGTCGCCGCAAAGTTCGACCAATCCTGGGCATATTACTAAAACCTTTGCAACAACTTAATAATACAGTACGAGTTCTTGTGGATAATGGTTTTTAGGAGTAAGATAAGCAAAAATTAATAAGAAATAGTTAACACAAAAATAATATGTAAAATAAAAGAGTTCTCCGTGGTGTATTTATAACTGTATTGTTTCCAAAGGCATTAATGCATTAATATGGAGATAAATGGGGTGAATAATAAAAGATAGGGAAATATTGCAAGTATTGTCACTCAGTATAGCTGTTTTTTTGTGTTTACTTATACGTGTGTGTGTGTGTATGAATGAGTTCGTGTTTGCAGTATATATGTGCATTTTGTCTATGCCTACGGATGTTCTTAACATGTTAGGAAGTTTGTTTGTTGTATATGTAATAATAATAATATATGTTCCTCATACCTCCTGCCGCTACCTACCATCCTGGCTTGTTAATATAAAAATAATTTCATGAGTTCCAATTAAGGTAAATCCTTTTCATTTATATATATTCTATTCATTTGTTTAGGAGAATTGGAGGTAATTTGGTAACAATAATGATAAGCAACTCTGGGCTGCTTAAATAATCCATTTACCTAATCATTTGAATCCCTGTGACACAATTTTTTTATTCTAATAGAAAAATGTAATGCAAAAAAACTATCTCTTTTCGCTATAAGATAGGTAAGGGTATTATTTTGAACTGTAACCACTGTAATCGGTCTCCATAGAACAACGGTAAGTCCTTTGATGTGGCAAGCCGGGACATCCGGCATCCTTAATAGCATCGGTAAGCTAAACAATGGCTGCTTCAATGTGCGTATCCGTCGAATTCAAGGGCTTCTGGTCACGGTTGCTTCCATTTATTAATAGTGACGATCCAGGCGCAGGAATGGATTTGTCCAGCCAATCCTCTACTTTGCTTTTAAATTTCGTCTCTGATCGTTTTGAACGACGGAATTTTCCATAAAGGTCTTTTAGGTCGGTGGTTAATTTAATTTGCAGTTTTTTTTTCCGCTTGCTTTCATTCTATGTGCGGCGCGATAAGTGCCATCGGTTTCCAAGTATATGCGATGAAATTTATTTCATTTTCCTATAAGATAAATCACACTCAGGTAAGTATTAGCTAAATATATAAATATATAAATTATTATATATTAATCACTTTATTTAATTGCTTGATTTTAGGTTTTATTATTTTTCTACTAGTAGATACCTTAGCTAGAGCTAATTCCGGTCGGTTCGGCAGTTGATTAAAAAAGTTCATCAGCGTATCTCTTCTAGTTTTTCCGCGGCTTCCTACGTTCAACTTTCGTAATAAAAAGTTACAAGAAGTTTCCCCCGCAGATAGTGAAAT
>DWPT01000087.1:0-32263 GCA_018251895.1 Agathymus mariae mariae
AATAATTTTCTTACTATTTGAAGTATACCTTAGTTTCAGGTTCCATTGTAAACTATGTTGAAAATTCTATAACATTTCTTCTGTAAGTTAATTGCTTCAAAATTTTAAAACAATAATCTGTAAGTATTATGTATTTATATTAATTCAATGCAATAAACACTATTTCTAAAATGTAAACATCCAAAGCTCAACAATCGAAAAATTGTTTATAAAAGAGGATGCTGAAAATGATGATTACGGTATCACATCACTCATGTTATACATTTCAGATCACGTCACACACGTCAGGTCAGTTATTTAGTTTAATCTTATCTATGGGTCAGTCAGCGTTACGTTGACGCAATTTTTTTTTTACAAATATTATTTAACAGCCTCGGATACTAGCTGTAATATTTCGTGCACATCTTATTTTAATATTTTTGTGAAAAAAGGACCGAAATAAATTAAGTTATTTTCAATTCAATTGATTATTGTAAAAAAAATACATATTTTCATAAGGAAGAATTTACATTTTAAGTATAATTTGACATATTCACCCTTTTTTATATTTTTTATATTGAATACATATTATAGAAAATTCTATAGTAAGAAGAGGCTTTAAATAGTTTAGATTCCAAAAAATAGATTTGGTTGAATATAAATTAAACATTATCTAGATACATGGTTTACCTTTGCTAAAATGGCGGCCACAGATTACAGAGTGTTCATTTTTAAATGGCGGCTCTAATCACTGCTGCTTTCATTTTATTGAGTGTATATTGAACGATAAATCATAAAATCGCGTGTATTTCTACAATTATAAGTTTCAATGAAATATTGAAATGTGATTACGTTCTACGTGATATAGCTTTATTCTTTTATACGATTAATCAGGTAAGCCGAATACCCAGACAAGTAAAAAGATTTCTTAGTTGAAATCTTACGGGGCGCGTCCATCGGTAATATTATTGTTGGAATGCTTGAACTTTTGCGCCTTCAGTGATGTATTTATAGTGTTATTATTCTTACTCATCATTGCGTATGACTAACCTGGAAGTCTTTGAAACAGATTTACTTTACGACATCGGGATGTTGTTTGATAATCGGTGATATAGTAACACATTGAATATCATCAACGCAGAACTTGACGTGCACGACGAAGCAGAATGTCGAGTGATGAAGACAAACCACCTGCGCCGCCTGTGCGGCTTACCAGCAATCGTGCGACGGATCGCGGTGACTCCGTGGCCTCTGTTGACATGAGACCACTTCCAAAAGGTACTTCCATACTGAGTCGAAGCTATCTGATGGACAGACAAATGCATGACTCATATTATTGTTTTAACGAAAAATGAATAATTATGTTGGTAGACAATAGGCAGCTTTCAATTAATTTTAATATACTTTATAGCCATTGTTGAGTTAAATATAGGCAGGAATTTACAATTATACTTATTACATATTAATTAAGCCTCAGTGTTTTATTTACGAGTAACCATGAACATTACAGAACCAGATGATGGTGGTGATAGGAAAAAGAAAACTTTGAAGGCAAAGATAAAAGGATCAAAAAGTACAGCACACAATGACAACAAGCCTAACATTAGTTACCCAACAAATTTTGAACATACTGTACATGTTGGTTTTGATGCAGTGACTGGAGAATTTACAGTAAGTAAAGTTATATTACTTCCTTTAATCAGTGTAAGCATTATCCTCACAAAACATTTAATCTCTAAAGATGGGATAACCCTAAGATAACCAATATTTGCAAACACTTCAGAGCTTTTTACTTTAAGTATTAGCAAATAGCAATAGGTATACTACATGCTTTTAATTGGCAGCTGTTGCACATTTTTTTGTGGTTGTCACAAAATTCAGCATGTAGCACTTATAATAATAATCTACTATGCTTTAAATGCCTATTTTTGAGATAAGTACACAACATTAACAAATAGAACATTTTACATTTTTTCAGTTATCTATATCAACCCTTTTAAATTTCATAAATTATAATAAAAAAATATTTCAAAAAAGTACAACATAAGTTGAACTTTAGTAGCTTATTGCTCTGTACAGCTTGCTTCACTATAATTTAAGAGCTGTGTAGAATCACAAAAAATTGAGTTTTAGTTTATGTCTAAATTACCTACACATTATATATGACAAATTAATTTATCTTCATGGTATTTTGAAAGTCATACTTGAGTACAATAAATTTGTTTGAAATCATCAATATTATAGCTTTAGAATTATAACTATGTAGACTATTTTGGTGATTTACTTAGTACCCACATTTCCCTTGAATAATTTAAACTCTATTCTCTATAGAAGCATGAAAATATAGAGAATGGTAAAATAGTGTTATACATGTAAAGTATGAACACTAAATAAGTTGTTTTAAAATAGGATTCTTTTGTAGATGTTTGATGACTTCATAAAATTATATTGTTAATGTCAATACCAGTTCTACTCTATAATTATCCATATTATTGAGTACCATGTATTACCACTTTTGTTTCAAGCTGCCTCTAACAGTAAGTAATAGTTTATTTTAATATGTGGAGTATGTCTTCATTTTACAGCACATATATTTTTAAACTCTAGTAACTTGATGACATACATGAGTCATTTCACCATCTCTATCAACTAATGCAACTATACACATTACTAACTTTTAGGGCTGTTTAGTTTTGTACTAAGATTTTGTTTTCAGAAATATTAAAATTGTTACTTAAGTGCAAAAATTAATTGATGAAATAAATTTTTCATGAATGGGATAGTTTGTTTTGTATAAATGAAATTACTTGAATATTGTTCTATCCGTTATCACTAAATAAAATTTCCTCACACCCTCTTTGAGTAAATTTGTCAATAATTTGATTATGAGAAATAATTGACATTAAATGCTAACATAAATATAATTCATTGTAGGTGTAGGTGTAGGTATGTAATTTTAGCTCTATATACCAACTTAGCACAGTCTTCTTCTTTAGTTTTAGTTCCTTATATTTGTTAGCGTTTAGTTGATGCTTGTCAATGTAGCTTTAATTGTTGGATGTAGCTATATTAGACACATTTCACAGTATTTTTTCATACACAGTTTTTAAGCAATATATATAATAATTTGACATGACTTTACAGATATAAATTGTTGCTTAACTAAGACTGAAGCATGGTATTCTGGATTTTTTTATTTTTACAGATTAAATTTTTATTATCTACTATGCAACTTTAATACTGTTGAGTTTATTCTTGTATAATTGGGGTTTTGCTTGAATCAATATGATGGTTGCTTGTTGGCACAGGGTATGCCTGAGGCTTGGGCGCGGCTGCTGATGGCCTCGAACATCAGCAAACAGGAACAGAAAAGCAATCCGCAGGCAGTGCTTGATGTATTAAAGTGGTATGATGCGTCTGCCACGCAACCACCACCCTCTAAATATATGACTTCTGCACAGATGCATACCACACATTCAGGTAACTTATATTCTTTGCTATCTTACTAATGCAACTATCCAGTATAAATTTGTATGTGGTTGTGAAATATGTTGGTGTAGATACAGAAACCTGATGTCAGTATTAGTTATTTTGTTTTAATTACTGTTTCTTTTTATAATTAGTCATATTGAATTCATAATTTAATTAATGAAATATTTTCTTTCTATAAGCTTGATGAACATTTTTATAAGGAGCATTTTTTTTATCATACTTTTGCATACAGGTTCATGCAACTATTCCAAAATGGTATCCTGTTTTTCTGAAGGCTTTTAAATGGCTCAAAATTTATAAAATATGATGTGACATTATATATAATTAGAACATTTTGATCTTGTGGACATCACCACGAAGGGCGCTATTATGGGAGGCCGGAATAATTAATAGGAAATAAATGTTGTCTTCTATGATGGAAATATTTATCAATAGCATTATGTTAACATGCATATTCAGTAAAAAACAAAAATAATACAAGCATAATTCCATATTCCCCACATGCAATTCTCATGACTCTAAATAATATGTTAAAGAATACCTTAACTAAAATATTACTTTACACTTATGAATATTCCAGCTACAATAGCTAAATAATACATAGTGAGAGTTGAGTTATTTGTTTGTGACATTAATAGTTATTTATATTTTTTGTCATGTTTAAATTGTAATTACCCTCACTGAAATTTTTTTTTCAGTTTATTCTGGAATGTGATTTATGACTTAAGTGTTGTCTTAGTAACGAAATTTACATTGCATCACGTTGATACGCATACCCACTGCGTTTGGATGAGAGAGTCTACTAATAATTTATGAAACATGGAAGAACTACTTTTCCTGAGAATAAATTTAATTGAAGTGAACTGAGTAATGGTTAATACACATTTTTTCAGGTTCCTCAGTTTCTCGAGTCTCTTCCAGCAGTCCGTCGTCTTCAACACCAACTGATACAGAACATCCAGAGCCTCCGCCGCCACCCCCTTCACGGCCTGATCGCACCAAAAGCATAGTACGTAACTCCGTTTTTGTATAACCATTTGGCGAATGTAACGCGAAACCTTTTCATGTCAAATGTTCATCGCTTTTGGATATCACCAATGTCAATGGTAACACCAACGTGTTACCAACTAAGAAGAGATCAACACCTGCGTATCTTAAACATGTCTTTAATTATTAATTTATCAATTGTACATATATCTATTCATCTTAAAGATTAATTTGTATTAAGAAGGGAGTTAAAGTTTTATACTGATATGTTTTGTACTGGGACCAGCAACACAATGTTTGATTTGTCAGGAGGTATGTTGGTCAGATAGTCAGGTAGGAGAAATTTATTGTTCAGCACTATAGTAATTTATATGTGATAGGCGTAAAAATCTACTAGGACTGTAATAAAGAAAAAAATTGCAGTATACCAAACCCATAGAAGAAGAAGAAGCCCCGCCTCCGCGGCCAGCTCCTGCGCCCGCGTCGCCACCGCACGTGCCTATCACACCTATCACTACACCTTCAGTAAGTAGTACTTTCTATCTTGTTCTAAATTGTCCATCAATAAATAATGAAGTATCTGTCTGTTGTCTCAAAATATTCAAATGAGATAGATATGTATATTATTTGTCACTAGTAAGATTAAACGATACGATCATATATTTTAGTTGGTAATGAATAAAATTAAAATATTACTTTGAAACGATGATAGATAACGAGTCCTCAACTTTTACGTTTTGTTTAAGCCAAGGTTAAAATTTCATATCCCTAACATTCAAACAAAAATTGTTGCTACAAATCAGGTGGTTGGGGTTCGCCTTTTTTTTGAAGTTGTTTATGTTTAACGTTACCATAGAATGGCGTTAGGTTAATGCCTATATAATTCTGAATTTTATTTTTCTATTCAATCATAGTAGATAACAATTGAAAAAACGTTACACACAGTCGCGTCTTGATAATGAATTGATGCGTTTCGCGAGCACCTAGCTTAGGTTTAAGGTAATTCATTTCAGAAGATGGTTAAAATCGCCGAGTCGTGTCTGTGAAAAAGTAATAACATACGCGGAACCGAACATAGTACATAAAATAGTGGCTTCACCCCATTAGCGACCTGCATCAGGGTACATTCTCTCCTCGTAATTGGGTAGCGTTACAGCGTAGTCCAACACATCGCGTCAATATGGGTGAGAGAGGTCGCTTGTTAATCCAAGTGTCTAAGGTTCTTATTGCCCCGAAAGCCTTCGAAATAACGGCCAATAAAAATAATAGCCAAAAACGACAGATTTACGTGACCCCCGAAGCTCTAAGAAGAAGCGCTCAAGAAAATTTGCCCCTAGCTGCCGCCCATGCAACTACCGACAACGCCGGCATTAGATTAACTCGGTCGACTAAAATAGCAAATGTGCATTAGACAGTTTAGGTTATATGCCTTTCGCGGTCTGGACTCAGGCTGTGATAGATAGAAAATATGAATAATGTTTTCGTATAATTGTGTACTGGTTCAACAAACACTTATATATAATCGGATAAAAAAACATCCATCCACATCCACATCCTCTGGGATTGGACATTCACTAATTTTTGTTACTGAAGAAGTCGTGTACTAGGCGGAAAACCAAATTAATATTTAAAACCTAGCACCATCTTATGGACCATTGGACACATAACCCTCTCGCTTAAATAAACCGGTTCTTTTGTGACAATAAATTATCATGGGCAATGTTTCTGTGATCGAAGATAGTAGGCCCCTACCACATTACTACACATTAAAGTATATCATATCAAACGTGTGTTGAATCTGTGACACTAACCTTCTAAATATACTAACAATAATGATTATGGTGTATAGATATGCAGTAGGGCAGAAGTGGCCGCAATACCGGTGCCACTTGATCGTAACAAGAATCCAGCGGCGGCGCCGCAGACGCCGCCTGCGCACGCGCCACCCGCCAACGGAGCACCCGCGGCGACCGACACAGGGTATGTTGTAATTATTCTGGTACAAATCCATCTCGAGGGATGACAACTGTCCTAAGTTTTGACCCATTATATAAGTATTTAATAAGCTCGCTATAAAATTTCTTATTGATTTATAATTGAATTTCGAGAATTAAAAATAAATGTTCGATCACGATTATTACAGGCGTTCAACAGGACAACAACAACGGAAAAAGAAGATGACAGATGAAGAAATTTTAGAAAAATTGAGGACGATTGTCAGTGTTGGAGACCCAAATAGAAAATACACAAAAATGGAAAAAATTGGACAAGGGTGTGTAATATATCTTTTTATATGTAATATCTGATAATGATTAATGATATTATGTTATTTCGTTATGTAAATGTGGAGTAATATATAATAAAGTAAACACTCATACACTCAGATCCCTAAACTAGGACTATCTACATTGCAGGTGGCATTAATCCTTAATTTTTTAATTATTTGTCACACCTCTGCTCCAGTGTGGATTATAGATCTCTGAAGTCTGTCACTAATAATTTAGGCTTGTCTATAAATCCATACTTTTACACCTGTATTTCTTATTTGTTATAGAGCATCAGGCACAGTCTACACAGCTATAGAGACATCGACAGGGATGGAAGTAGCCATTAAACAAATGAACCTCAGCCAACAACCCAAGAAGGAACTCATCATTAACGAGATTCTCGTCATGCGGGAGAACAAGCACAACAATGTCGTCAACTATCTTGACAGTTATCTTGTTAATGAGGTACTAATATTGTTTCAAATTCGACCTTTATTATGCCGCCATATTATCCACTTATTTGCATTCTCTGTAACACATTAAAAGTACCAATGCAGAAAATGATGATAATGATATGGAAGTTGTTAACTATCTAAGACCATGGTTAGTGACTTCCAACCTACAATTACAACCTGCTTAACTGATACCGGTTCCACTTGAATGCCCACTATTAGATAACTGTTAGTAGTAGTGAATAGTGTGGTTTGAGAAACTGGTATAAAGTTCAAATCCCCTTTATACTATTCATTATTGTTATTTTTGAATAGCATAACATCACAAAATTGCATTAAGATATTTAAAAAAAATTAAAGTTTAATTCAAATTGTATTACAAAGACTAACAATAGAATAGAATAGAATGTCCTGAATTTATTTAAATTAAAGAAACTATAAATTATTTAAACGTGTTATATTTCTCAGTATTGGCATAAGTATGACTTCCTCAGACATTTAATTTAAAGCTATTTTCTGAATCTAGTTATTAACAGGTTACGAAGATCACATTATGTACTCAATGTCTATTTGATACGTCTATGTTGACCTGTCCCAGGAGCTGTGGGTAGTAATGGAATACCTAGCAGGTGGCTCCCTCACCGATGTGGTAACAGAGACTTGTATGGACGAAGGGCAGATTGCAGCCGTGTGTCGTGAGGTGCTCCAGGCGTTACATTTCCTGCACACCAACCACGTCATACATCGCGATATAAAGTCTGATAACATTCTGCTGGGACTAGACGGACAGGTCAAATTGAGTGAGTATTATGGTTGTATGTGTGAGTTACATATATAATTTCATGGTATTATATTTACCATACTCAATCAATATCTATTACATTGGGCTACAACCTATTACATACCGGCACAATGATATTCAATGCACAAACAAAAATGAAGATTACAAAGAACTATAAATAAAATAGTAGTCCTGTACTTATATGTATAAAATATATTTATATGCACAATAAATTATATAATATCCAAAAACACACTGAGAGCTATAAAGATAAGCTTATTTTGCCAGGTACAAAATTCAAAAGTTCTGTATTGAGTTATGAATGTACAATTCTCCTATAATCAAATGAGGAAACAATTGTGTGTCTAATTTTTCTAATGATTTTAAACATTCTATTTCACTATTTATAGACTAAATATTATTGTTGTTATAATTTATTATAAAAGACTACAACTGAGTTAATATCACCATTATCCTTTTGTTTGTGTGTGTCTTGTTTTATCTCACAGACCAGGTAGTGAATTCATTTGGTCCATTGCTCAGAGGAGGCTATGTGTAACCAAAGTTAATCTGATAATAAAATAGTTTATCAAGGTTAGGAACTTTGATAAAGCTCAAATCACAGAAAAATATTTAATATTTTTTTTCCAAATCAGTGCACTAAAAGAAGGGTGTGAATTGTTAACTGATACTAATTAAATAACTAAGTTTCCGAATTTAAAACTTGTTGTTCACAGCCGACTTTGGTTTTTGTGCGCAAATATCACCGGAACAAAATAAGAGGACAACCATGGTCGGCACACCGTATTGGATGGCGCCAGAGGTTGTTACGAGAAAACAATATGGTCCAAAGGTACACTCTAAATACTTTTAATTTCCACGGAAACTACAATAAAATATTTGTAAATTCAATAATTTATTATAGTTATTTATTCATTGTGAGTTATCCTAAATTAAATTTTTATGCTTCAATGAGATTGAAATAAGACAGGATAGAAAAATTAATTTGTGATGTTGATATAATGAACAGTTTGCTGTAAGAGTGAGTTAGCTTTTTAATTTGGGTTAAATTAACCTGATGCACATAAAATATGTATGTCTGAATGTAATGAAATATTAATTTTTATCCATAATACTTATTTTGGATATCTCTTTAAAAATTCGTGATTATCAACTTAGCTGTCAAAGTTGGTCGTTTGTCAAAGGTTTGACTCTATAGTTATATAATGAGCCTGTTGGCTTTTAATTGGGTCATTACCCGAACAATGTAACTCTTGTCAATAGTGTGTTTTCGTTATGATATATCTGAAAATATAAACTGAGTAAACACGAAGCTCCCAGTAGAGAGGCTGGAATTCTGCGTAGGATTATGTTTGTGAAAAATTGTTTGTTTTTTACTGTGGTTATTTTTATTATAGGTTGATGTGTGGTCCTTGGGTATAATGGCGATAGAAATGATCGAAGGTGAACCTCCCTACCTGAACGAGAACCCATTGCGCGCGCTCTATCTGATTGCGACTAACGGCAAGCCCGACATCAAGGATAAGGACAAGCTCAGCACAGTATTCCAGGACTTCCTCGATCAGTGTCTCGAAGTTGACGTCGAAGTACGCGCCACCGCGCTCGACTTGTTAAAGGTGAGGTGATAACTTTTACTTTTAATGTCGGATAGACAATGTAAATTCAATACGTAATGTTCTCTTTCAAAGAAGATCTTAAGCCAGTGAAGTAAAATACTCAATTACCACGCACAATTATCGTCAGCTTTAAAATGCGGCACAGAGCCCAGCGACCTGCAAAGGGGATACCATACCTCTTAAGCTTGTCCGTTGTTCAGAGGGATGCACCACGAGCAGGAGTGAGCCGCTTGTATTCATCGCATGTTTGTCATTTTGTCGCATGTTGTTCATTTCAGTTCAGTTAAAAATCATTGAATTATTTAGGTGTTTTGTTAATATACTTATGCACGTCATTTTTTGCATCTACTGCCATTTCGAAAGGGTGCTTTAACATTGAGGTGAAGAAGTAGTGAAAGAAACTCCTCTGCATAATATGAATTAAGTCAACATGACAATTTACATTGTTTCATCGGTTGCGTACTATTATTTTCCGGCATCATTGTTCTTTATATATTCATCTATACCATAATATCCTTTAAGTATAACTTGTGCTTTAACACGTTTCTTGAAAATTTAAATAGGTAAATAACGCTGACCTTTCGAAGACGATACGAACACTTAACAAAGCTAATGTCGTATTAATATAATATAGCTAATGTCGTTACAGCACCCGTTTTTAAAAATGGCGCGGCCGTTGGCCTCGCTGACACCGCTCATCATGGCCGCCAAGGAGGCGGCGAAAGGCCATTAGCGGCGGCCATCGGCGCAGAGAGCGCCGCGTCCCGCGCCCCCAGTGCCTGCCGCACCTCGCGTGCGCCATCCACTATAGCCATTTTACACTGGCAACTGTAGGCCGGGAGAATGGGCTGAACATTCTGTATCCAATTGTATACGAACGGAATATGTAAAAGGCCAAATGAATCGTTACTACAGATATTGGCGGCACTTTTAAGAAGAAGTAATTCGACAGGTACAAATTATCAGTCCAGTCTCTTTGTCTATTTTCGCACCATTCCTTTTGGATTTGCCAGCGCGACGCGTCGCCCATAAATCTCTATGGTACAAATATTAGGACCTTGCTGCTACCACTGTGGTTGCAACTGTTGAATATCATTTTTCTCATTATTATTAGCGTAATCGTAGCTGGCTATGTGTTCCTTTTGTTGAGATCGCATGCATAAGAGAATCAGAATTCCGAATAATTGTTGCTATACTCCTAATTCGGACCGATCACATGCAGGTCTATACATCTACGTTACGTAATAGAGATTTATGGCGTCGCCTTTGTAAAATGACTGCGGATGAAAACAGAAGTGATCCTATTTTTACAAGTGAACGAATATGCAGTCCAGTAGATGTAATGATTCCTGTAGTATCGTGTAGAACGTTATTTATTGTAATTAGCGACGCGATCTCGTATCGGCGCGTTGCTATACCGCAGGAGAGTTCGAATAGCGTGTAGATAAACGGTAGTATTAGCGGTGATTGTCGAAATGTAAAGTAACCTGCGAACGAAGACTGGCAGTTAACTTTAGGCGCCCCTGTAAAGTATATAATAGGAAATTGGTAGTGTTACGATAACGAACTCGCTCGCTGCGAGGTCATCGTCCGGCGGACGTGCGGACAGGAACGCGTCGACACGGACGCGAGTACGCTCTGGTTAGCGGTGCGTGGTGCGCACTCGACGACACGTGCGATCAAATATATTATTAGTGACGAGTGAATGTAATGTGTGAAAGAGAGTAACATGATATAAGTGTATTTTCCTATTTAAATTAACTCGTATCATTTCGAAATATGAGCCTGAGTGACCGATGTGTCAACCGATAGTAGTATACTATTTAAATGTGGATATTTCCGTTTTGTATCGTATTATTTTGACTGAGATTTAATTATATGTTTTTGCTTTAACAATTAAAACTAAGCACTGTACGGTAGTATTTATCTACATTATACTTTGAAGTAGTCGCTACTAATTGGTGTTAAAAATAGTTTGTGTATATTACAAATGATTATGTATTATTATTTATGATTTTTGAAATTGTATCTTATTGATTGATATAATTGTTTTATTTTATTTTTTATTGGAATAATTTAATAACAATTAAATTGGAATGTAATTGACCGACATATAATTTTGTCGTTCTCATTGCAAACATTGTTGATTACACTATGAATGTACTATGGAAATAAATCTTTATTTTTATTATCGTATCATCTATCGTTAGTCATGGAAGTGAAGCATTTACCTAGTATTAAGTTTATATAGTTTATCGTACTGAATATATTTGAAATTAGACAGAAAAACATTGGTATTTAACTTTTGTGGCACAAAAATAATAAATAAGTTATACAGATGAAAGAAACATTAGGAATACGAAATATTAAGATGGTCCTAGAAGATACAACATTTGATTATTAGTAAGAAACATAAGTAGCATCAGAATCCAATTATACTTAAGTATAAAAGTTTATTGTGTTATTAAAAAAATATAACGTCTCTCTGCTTTTGTGTATAGGTTGTGCCGACAGATGCTGTTAATTTTTATTTTCTATGTGTAATGTTATGCTGAGTTGTAAGCGTGTAGACAGTTCCGCCGTGACTTGTACAGAAACGAATTAGTTACGAGTAGTTATGTACTCTTTGACAATATGACAAGTGACCAATTAAAAGCTATCTAGATTTTGTGCATTAGTTCCAGGTGGGTGCAGTACATTTTTGTTTTTTTTATCGCCGTTTCTAGATTCTTTATATACCATATGTATGATATGAAAAGAAAATTGTAAAAATATTGTTATTTAATCATTAATTCTACCCCTGTCACATACAACGGGACTTCTAATTACGGCCTACAGTTGATACTAAATAGCGGCCTACAAATTAAAATTGCCCGATAATCGACCTGCACCAACCAACTCAAAAATTGTGCAATAAAGTAGTGTTGTAAGAGACCGATTTCTGTACACGAGGCTGAGTCGAATGTGACCGGCGCCGGAATGTTATGAATCAAAATTGTTGTTGAGCAAAGTTATACATACCTGCATTGATATTTTACCGTACCGTATGAATGGAATATGTCGATAAGCAGGTTAGTTAACTTAATTTGACAATAGGTACACAATAAAGTAAAATTATACGAGCATTCGTGTTTCGCTTCTGATATTTCGCTTCATTCAAAGATTTTATATTTACGTTTTGTATTGTATTCAACCTAAAAATAATATGCAAGTGAAAGACTGCATCAAATATTATATTGTGGGATATGTAGAACAAATCTATCGATGAGATGTTCGATCTTCAGTCTTCAGAGTAGCAATATATGTTTGGAATATCTGTTTTAGTTTAATTATTGTTTATGTACCGTAGTGGTTATGAAACATTAGATAGAATGCATGCGCATTTGGTACTTACATTAAAAATAGATTTGTCGTATCAACATAATATGTAAAACGGTTTTGACCCTTTCACAACTTTAAAATAGATGTGTTCTAGAACAGCGTTTGAGCAACGATGAGATTGATGACATTTTGATTAGGAGTTCTTGCGTTCTATTCCGTTATAGGTTGGCGCGGTTACAGCCTCGTGTACAGGCGAAGAGTCGATCAGCGAGTTTCAACAGGTTATACAGTATAATTATGTGAAGTGATGTAAGAAACGTATTAAATATGTGATCATGAAAATGAATTTGAGTATGCGTTAGTTAAGATGAGAACGTATCTGTAATTATGTACGTAAACTAAGTTGAAAATGTATTATTAAAATAGAATATGTACAAGATATTAAATGCGGTTTTTCATGATTTTTGACAGTTGTAAACACCAGTGCCATGTAAGAGCAACTTGTGCGTATAATTTACAACCATACTATAAATAAAAGACTCACCTTGATTGTTTTCTTGTTTCATTCGTGAATTCCAACTATAACCTGACGATTTAACAAGTGTAGCAGTTTTCTCGTACGTGATAGTTGAAAATGCGTCTTATGCGTTATATTTTATTAATACTAATACACTTCTAAACATGATAGCAAACAGTAGAAGCTGGACCAAATAGTATAGTTAAAACGTAGGTTTTGTATTTCCTGATGTGTGACTTGCAGCCATGGCATATTTTCCTATAGCGATAATTTGAAATTTCTTAAATCATACCAGAGCATAGTTCGAAGTAATCTATAAAAATTATTAATTTACGCACTACAATATTATTACATATAAATTCAATATAATGATGGGGTAAACATAATGTGGCACCCTAATTGTTATTACTTAAAACTACGCATAAACACCACAATAACACGTTTAATAATCAAAACGAGTTCTGTAAGTGTATCATTTTATTTATGATTAACACAAGAGGGCGTTCAACAATCGGGCAAGAAATAAAACTAATTCAGTACTTACATAAAATATTTATTCGGTTATGTTGACTTATCACTGACAATATATAAATATAATACAGTAAAAAATTATATATATTCTTTTTACACTGTATATTATCGAAGACGACAATGACTTGATAGGTTCGTTCTCAAAAATAAACAATTAGTTAAATATATATATTAATAGTAAAATATTATCTTACGACTTAGGAAACTTAATATTAAATTTAAAAATACATAAAATTCCAAATGCAGATAAAATCTGTTTCAAAATAACAATTTATATCATTATTATCAGACGATGGTTAACGAAAATCCATTTTTATTAAATTAATACAAATGTGCGTTTATCAACCAATAAGTATGATGTAGATTGCATTCCTTTGATTTCAGAAAATTATCGTTGACTAATTTACCTCGATAAAAAATTATGTAGTAACTGAACGCAATACTTAACAATTCTTCATAATTGATGTGGATAATTTATAGTCGTTTAATTAATTATAATTCAGTTAACAAAATAATTATTTCAAATATACAATTGGGGACAAAATAAGTTTGGGTCATTGCCATCGGTTACTTAGTGCTTCAACACTTGACCGTTCGATAGTAAACTACACTTTAAAATTAGTAATAATACATAAAATTGTAATAATATATGTTTATTCGAGCCACCATAAACAGCTTTCAGTATAGGGTTTTCTCAGGGACACATGGTAAAAATTAAACCAGTTGTGACTTGTGAGTATGGAAGCTTTAAGAAATATACATTAAAGGGATTAAGTATTTATAGCAGCCACTTATACATTGCATGTAACATTCTCTCAGACATTACACTCTAGTGCCGTTAATCTTTACGTTCTTCAGCCGGTATGAAGTCCAACGAGGCAGAATTTATACAAAAACGTTTCTTGGTGGGCGCCGGCCCATCATCGAATACGTGTCCCAGATGAGCGGAGCACTTCGAGCATCGCACCTCAGTTCGCACCAAACCTGGTCGTGTTAAAACCAGTAATATATTCGCTCCAACTTTAATTCCATACACAATGTCCATTCACCAGAAAACCCATGTTTTTACGCCGCGGCAGCCCGTCGTCCGGTCGCCAGCCATCCGGGAAGGCAGCGGGAAGGGATAAGATGGGTCCGTTTAGAGGAGAGAGGGGTAAATGCATATAATTAATGTCATGCACATTCCAAATGTAACAGTGATGTCATGATGAGGCCGTGTTTAATGACAGTAAGAAAATTCCAGTGGGACGTTAGGAGAATAACAAATTAGGCATTCAATAGTTGTATCGATGAGTGTTGACCGTGATGAAGCAAAATCAAAACACAAAAATGTCATTTGTCATAAAAGAATTGTAAGGTGAATTTCGTGAAATTATAAAAAAGCGTTCGACTCGCATTTAGAGAATAAATTATAAACACATGTAAAGCATAAAATATATAAATAATATTACCATTTGTAGACCGACTTACGTTTGACGTGGAGGGCAGGATTGAATCGAATGGTGGTCAAGGGTACAGGAAAGACACAGAAAAAATTGAATATATTAACAATAGGTACTTATTTTCCGTCACCATACTTATTAAATATATAATAAAACTATCTACTTATTACATATATATATATATATATCTTAACTCTTTTCCATTCAAACGTGCTTTTAATTGCAAATGTTTGATAAAAACAATTTTAACTAAAAAATATTATTTATAATTAAATTAGTAATTTAATAAGCAAGTCAATCTAAGGTTTAAAAGAGGGTAATCGGAGAGGACGACGTCCTCAAGGTAGAGAAGCTGAGCTCCCTGTCAAGAAAAATACATCTACTCACTATCAAAAAGTGGGATTCCATTGAGATCTTGTAATAAAACAATTTTTCTCTAACATTTAAATTATGAAAACGACATTTGACGGAAAAAAAATTGGACTGTAAAAAACACATATGAAGTGTTAAAAGTGAATACGTTAATGTTATCTTGGCGCTGTTTATAACTAATGTCACCTGTTACACTGTCGGTATTATTGATCCTTAGGTTAAGATTAACAAATAGGTTTTTTTTTTGATTTTTCAAATAGTAAATACGATTTAATCCAAGTCTTTTGCTTAGAAATAAATTATTTGCCTTTATATGGCCCTGTATTTATAGGTACATACATTATTTACGTTACGTGATAAACTTTAGAAATAAACAATAACTTGGATCGGTTTGAATATTCGTTCCCAATCATTTTTATAACGTGATTCTCCTGGATTACAAAGAACCTCACAGTGTCCATTCCAATTTTCAGTTCAACTCGAACAGTTCGGTGTCTAGTAAAATCCGTGAGCCACTTACAAGATACCAAAGAAGTTGTGATAAGCTATCATAACCCGATTGACTCCCCAAAGAGGCCGGGTATTCTACAAAAGGCTTATACTAATCGAATTTAACAATGCTACATACAACAACTACATAAAATTATATATATGAAAGAGCGCAACAACCACAAGTCGAAAGAGCAATCAACTCGTAACCAACAAAATGTTAAATATTGTTAGTATTAAATATACCTTCATTGTTTAACCAAATTGATTCAATTCGATTGAAAGGTACTATTATTATTTTTATTATATCAGGCATAAATTAATGTTATAAACATAAGAGTCAATTTGTTTTATTCATTCAAAATTAAAGACGAACACTACCGTGTATAACAGGGATAAAATTGTGATATGAACTGTTATGTTATTTTTATATATTACGGCGAAACAGTTCCATCTCTACAAAGTAACAATCGCAGGTCAGTAATTCCAACCAACCTGGGTGCGAGAAGAAAGAGTAATATTTATACAGGTGGATAAAGTGTGAAATTTGTGAAGGGTAAAACTAGATCTACAGAAGATTAGAAAAACAAGATGAGAACAATGTAAACAGCAAGAATGTTTTTATTATTTTGCTGCAGATGCAGAGGGGGTCTTTAAATTGATTTCCGAATGAATTCGAATAACTAATGGATCTCGTCGAAAACAAATGAGTAGCATGTGTCATAGAAGAACAAACAACAGAGAAGGAATTTTTAAAGAAATTAGTAGTATGAACACGAAAGCACAAAGTTAGTAATTAATACTTGAAAATGGAGGAAACGCCACTGTCATATAGTCCATAATATATAAAATTATATCTACTTATTACTATTATTTTTACAAAATAAGAGATATAATATTTATCTTGTAGTTTTGGTCTATAGACAAAAAGAAAGACATATGTGCGTTAGGTTATTAAATTGAAAATAAACTCATATATAATTAATGTTATATATCAATATTTACGATAATTTTATATCCGGTGCAATCTGTTCAATCGGAGTAAAAGACAAAGTTTGAATATAATTTATTTTAAGAGGTACGTAAATAACAAATAAATAAACGGGGATGTGTAGCAAATATATATTCTTATAACATTCAGTTTATCTGTATTTAATGGCACGAAGTACATATCTGAGAAATGATAAAAATCACAAATGTACTAAGATGAGGTGCAACCATGAGCGGGAACAAACCGCTAATGTTAGAGAAAGTTGGTCCTAAATTACAATACGTTTCCACAACCAAATACTTTAACTTTAAAATAATTTTATGACTAGAGGGTAACAATTTGGCTACAGAATCTGGAGTAACAAGTAGCAATTGATCTTCTTAGCCGACAGTTCTAGAGGCGTTATTGAAGTCGACAAAGGTATAACTTGGAGCACACCCATTGCATACTGAATATCAGTTTTATATCTTTATAAAATAAGTAGCTGTGCCTTGCAATAATCGGGAACCGGATTGGAGTGACTGAACAAGTTATTCTACGAAAGTTTGCTGTAGTTGAACAAGTCGCACAAGGACGATCGAAATGAAATGGGACGAGTACCTGGGCATGGAATAAATATTCCACTTAAGAATTATTATGATGATATATATTGCGGAGAAGATCCAATTTTTTTTATTAGTTGGAGTCGGCATGAAGTTGAGATTGTAATATAAATTCTTTGTAAGACATGTTAAGTAAAAAACATTCTTTGTTAATATTGAAAAAAACGTTATTAGTTATATTATTAGTATTTATAACGAATATATAAATAATCATACATTTATTCTTCTCATTCTTCTTTTATTTAAAAAAAAATATTAAGTGTGGTTACTTTTTCATATCTATAATCTATATCTATTTATAGTTCTGTAGACAGTGCGTTGTTTGTCAGTTAGTGCGTAGAGAACATATTTATGTACCCAATAATTCATTGAACAGGATTATCAAAATGAACATCAATCACATTTGTTATCGAGATTTTCATACAAAATATTATAAAAATAACCGACGTTTCCGTTCGATTTTATTTGATATTTTGTTTCATATAAAAACCTTGTCCTGATAGTTACGACTACAACAAAATAAATATCACCCACATAGGTCGAGTCGTTTTCAAGTGCTAATATTTCGGTGATTATGACTCGACGATTGATTTTTTTTTTTTATACGAGTGCAATCAATGTACCCGACAGTATTAGAACTTGTCATTTAAACGTGTTATATGTGTGCCCTTTGCTGCTAAAGCAAACTCAGGGCAAACAGCAAGACGAGGCAACATTTTCCAGCTTTCATTAATATTAATAAAAAATATGATATTCTCCTACTTAAAACCACGACAAGGTTTCATTTATTTATGATGGAATAAAGATTGCTGTGCGTGTCTTATGAAATTTACCAGCGAGGAAAGCAGCGAGCGCTTGCTGGTTTTCATACGAACATGTCTCACTCACCACGCTGCAATACGAACTAGCTCAATGCGAAAACGGAATTTTTACACGTAGATTTAGAAACTACGAGGATAAGATAAGAGGTATCGTAAATTGCATGGATTGTATTATAGAAGAATCGCGCAATTGGACATATTACTATGCAGTTTAAAAAGTAAACTAATAAAAATGCGTAGTTTCTAAAACGATAGTATTAGATTACTCATTGAAACTTACATTAAAATCTAAGGTTTAAGAAAAACACGTTTTGTATTGGTACAAATAGATATAAATGTGTTTTACTACCACTAGACATGAAGAGCTACCTAAACGACAATGTCAATAGCAAGTTGAATTGATTCATAAATAACTAGATGACATTGTCATGATCAAGTTGAAGGTTAAATGATCGTACGGTCGAGTAAGACTGAATATGACAGTAACATTGTGCAGTCGCGAATGTAAGAAAACAAGGTCAGATCACAGATATCATGTTACATTTATACACAAGCATATATAGATATTACATTATTAACTGATATCGTAATATAATATTATATATTAACTTAATAATATAAACAAACCACTTCATTGGACATGAAATTTTAATATCTAGTTGTGAAATAATTTTATAGAAAAAAAATTACAAATCATTTGTTGTTATGTTGTTGACGAAAGAACGCAATATTCCCTGAATTTAGCTACGACAGAAATATATACGTTAAATTAAAAAAAGTTATGGTTAATATCTTAATATATCTAATATACTGCAAATGGCAATATTAGTCGAACATTTTTCTAACGAACAAGGACATGCGAAATATTTTGAGTAACTTCGAATGATGTTAATCGAAAAGCGCCTTTTATAGTATCGTATTCTAATGTTGATTTTTTTTATTGTAATTTTTCCCTATACCTGTGGTGCTCAGAAAGTTTTATAGCGGTCTCGTCACTAGCATCTAAACATTGTTTTATAATGACATAATAAGAAATGACATGGCTGTAAGAAGAAATACCAAAAAGGTCAGAAGCTTTATTGTCAGTAAGTCTGTCGTTCTCAACGCTAAAAAAGTGGGAACATTGTCAATATAAGGCAGTAGCCCGCAAAGTAATCTGACTACTAGTTTGTTGTTCACAGCTGTAAAACTTCTGCATTTGGAAGCATACCATTCGGTGCACTGATGCTACCTTAATTTACCACCAAATAACCTAATAAAGTGAAAAAACTAGCAATTCATTTTGTAACTACAAAACATTGTAACTACAATACATTGTAACTACAAAACTTAACTCTGACGCTTCGTTTTGGGGATGATATTGATAAATCGAAGATTTATCAGCTGTAATACTTTTGTAAGCAGCAAAAGACGATACTATTCGGGCCTGCTTCTGACCATCAGAGAGGCGACACATTTTGTATTTCACGAGCTGAATCTCTTCACACTAAAATCACTTATCCTTATTATTTATTTTTTCACTACTACATTTCCTTCCATATTAGAAATATCTCAAAATTATTGACTGTACTTAAAGTAATTATGCCAATTGTACTAATGTAGAATAAAAATTATAAAAAATTACCATAATCTTCCTAGCTACCTGAGAAATGGAAGTTTAGGCACTGCTTCATTATGGCTAATTGAGAGATAATGATCCCATTGAATGTTGCTAATATAAAAAAACTTTTGCATCTTACATTAAATGATCATCAACTGAAATGACGACATTCTTTTGCAGTTGACACATTGCAAATTATTTTCCCATTTGATGATTTACAGAAATACAGTTGAATTAAAAATATATACTTTATTATTAGCAGCTTTTAACAGCAATTTTTTTATTATTTACATTATATATTATGTGTTATTGATAGCTTTGATTATTTAATACTTTTATTTTGAATAGTAAATATTTTTGGAAATACTATGAAGAATTGAAATTTTTATGTAAAAGTATTTGTGTGAAAAGGTAATTTATAAATTTTTCAATCATAAGATTAATCTGTACTGATGAATTTACTACAATTTAAAACAAACCATTTAAGGAAGCAAAACAAATCAGATGAAATCTTCAAAAGAAAACATGAATGAAATATGCAAAGCTGATGATTGTGAATTAAGAAATACCCACATTTGAATAAAAATATTTGCGAAGTAGGCAAGGATACAAGCAATGATAGGATTGGGTAATAAGATTGCACTATAACCTTGTATTTATAGACAAACATACGGCTATGAATAGCCCATCACACTGTGACATTGAAAATTGTTCCACATGGTTTGATTTCAAATAAATAAATCTATTGGAACAATTTATCTACAAGGAATATTTACAGTTAACATTTAAGTATTTCAAGCTGTAGTAAATTTATAGAATAAAATAGAAGTTATCCAAAAAAGCAAGTTTACAAAAAAAAATATTTTGAAATACTAGTAAATCTCTATACTTTTTTTAGATCAAAATGGCTGTTCTGAGATGTTAGTCACAGGGGAACCGAGTTAAATATTACATTATTAGTAGCATTTAGAGTAAGAGAGATATTTAAGGTGATCAGACTAAGATAAATATGACATAGTGTGAAAATGTACCTGCACTTGTGTCTTGGTGTAAAGTGACCTTCTCTTGCGCAAGGACATCATTAAATGCAGGCCAACCACATCCTGAATCATATTTGGTTTTAGAACTGAACAACTCTTGTCTACAAACTATACACACATACATGCCTTCATCATAAAATTTGTTGTAACAACCTGAAACATATAAAAGATAAAATATTTTAATAATTAAATTTACATAAGGACAAGTATTAATAGTATCATTCAAACATATATATTTCTTATACTTGGAATGAAATGGATTTAAATTTGAATCCAAGTACATAATGTTTAATGCTAAGCATCATTTTGGATCATCCAATCCTGCTTATTAAAACAAGTAATGATGGAATCATCACAATTACATTAAAAGTTGTTTCTTAAGTATTTGAGTTATTCCATATTATTTAATTATTAATATTTAGAAAATATTTAATTTACCTGTAAAAGGTCTTTCAGTGCCTGCTTCTTGAGTAACATGATATTGAAGAGGCGTTAAACGTTTTTTCAGTGATTCCTTATCTTCCATGGCTCGCCAAACAAGAGCTATATAAAATCAACGAGTTGTTTATTGTTAGAGTATATTTAATTGGCAACTGTTCAAGTTTATTCGCGCGAGATGTACTAATAATTCAACACACGCTACGTTTACAAAGTAAGGCGCTTTACCTGTTGTGAACGGGTGTTTCGACTGGACAACTCTGTTCGACTGCACTGCCTGCCTAAATATAGCAAGCGGCCTTAGTAGACCACGCATTACTTACATTGCCCGATTAGTAATATTATATAATAATAATAAAGTAACTAACAGATAAGATAACGTAATGACTCGCCAATGGAAAGAATCTTTATATTTATTTTAATCAAAGGAGTTTTAGTAAAGCCGCATTAAAAAAAACCCGTATCAATAAGTAACTTAGTTCAATCGTAGGTAGTTTCATTAAAAAAAACGTCAATTTAATTGTCATTTGTTAATCAAATGTCATACAGTACAGTTAGTTCTTTAGGGTGATAAACGTCAATGTCATCAATATTTTCTTAAAGTGTGACTTGAATATTGTTACATCGGAGTTTTTGGTGGCATAGATAAACGAAGAATGTTCCACACATTACTATGCAGATTGAAATAGAAAAAAAATTATAATGCTTTGTAATTTTGTTTTAATGGCAACCTCGTATTAAGTATCGTAAGAAGCAAGTATTGTATCATTTCAAAATCTGTATTAAATGCGCATTTTAAACAGTTGACCACTTGGACACTTACACATTGCTTTTAACAAAAGGAAAAATGACACTATTTTATCGTAATTTTTATACGTTATAATGAAGCTACAGTTAAAAAAAAATATTTCTACTATATATATATATTTTTTCTACTATATTTTCATTAAATTTCTATAGTTTCACTTCACTTAAACTTCCGCCTATGGTCAAATGGATGTCATGAAATGTCGCAATGCTATAGATAATTTAAGCAAAAAAATAGATTTTTATGTGTTAATTATATGAGAAAACTTTAGATTCATTGAGCGAGTACTTAAAACTTACAATTAAAATTAAGAGCTCTCCTTTGGTGGGAATTTTTTTTCTATGTATACAACAAAATTTCGTCAATGGAGAAAAAAAAATATTTTTTTTTAAATGAAGCACCCTAATATATATATATTTATTTATATATACTACATGGATTTTTTCACATAAATTGATATATATATATATATATATATATAACATTTCTATGAACTGCAGCCTTCCTTCCAACGCTTTCGAGTTTAAAATCAATCGAGTTTATTTTGATCATGTCATTTTCATATTCTTGAATGTCAAATTGGAACTAAAATGGTTAGAATCGAATAAAGATCTTAAAAAGCGTACTCTACCATACTTCCCACACTTTCTGACAGTCCTCAATACAGTAACAAGATCGAAATCAAACATAAAAATCACTAACCTAACCATTCAAGTAAATAACCATGCAAGGGTAGTTCAGATTGCGATCGAAAGCAGATGAGGTCATAGCATCTGACACTGAGTAGATTGGCGTGTAGACCCATAAAGTTAATATACTAGCGTAATAGAGGAACACAGTGTGCGAGTGAGATTTCGAGCTTTATGGGAAAATCTACTTGCGAGAAAGAGATGCAAGAGAATTAGCCGTAGGACTGTTTTCAAACTATTTACTCTCCATTAGTCTCCCGTCAAAAAATAGGTGTTATTTTATTAATTTCTTCACAATCTTACTGTATTTTAATCGGGCATAAAACAGTAAATGCGACGATGTCAAAAAAAAACGCAATGTCAAAATCTTTAATCCTAACAATAGAGACATGAGTTTGGTTTTGGAGAGCTTCGTGAAACTTCAATCTCATTTACTGATTTATTTTTAACTTGGATGATAAAGTATATCTAAATATCTATAACTGGTCCTATGTGCAGTAAAACTTCATTTAATTCATAAGAAATAAAACAACCAAATCAAATCAAACCATATTATATTATTTAGTGCAAAATAGAGGATGCCTTAAAGTTTTGTAAATCTTTCTGTAAAACAGAGAAAATTGTGTTATTATTATTATATAGGAATATCTACGTTTGTTTTAATTATATTGTATAACAAGTTAACAAAATAATCGCAAATTCTGCATCTTTCGCATTTAAGGTTCTGGATAATTTCTGATGAACAACTAGTTATCCTACAACAGCCATTAGCTGGATAATACAGAGATAATATAAATATATGGATAATATAGAATAACGAGTCTAGCCAATAAATGATAATGATGATTGTCTTTTAATTGTATATCTAATAAGTGCTTACAAATATGATAACTAGTACATAATTAATGTTTTTCTTCTCAAATATTGAGCATACGTAGGTTTAAAATTTAAACTTCCTTCCACATTCAAAAAGAGATAAAATTAATTATAGTATCTCATTGAAAAATGATTTGTGCATCAAAATGATTCGCGCAATGATTGTCTATTATTTCAAATGTCGCCCAAACCGGTACGAATTCAAAGGTAAAGGCACTTCTAAGGTGCAACCTCCAATAGTACAACAATGTTCGAAGATGAAAAAAGATGTGACCGCCTTGTAATATCTGTTTTATCTGAACTCTGACACACGTTCTCTTAGACATTTTAGGTAAGAGCTATTCTCAAATAATCTATACATATAATAAAATTCTACCTGATCGCTATCTGTAAATAAAGGATATATAAAAGAAACTACTATTGGAGGCCTATAGTAACACAATTGAACCCAAAACAATAATTCTTGAAGTTTATGTCTGTTTGTCTGTGCGTTTGTTCGCGCTAATCTTAGAAACGGCTTAGCCGATTTCATTACGGTTTTCACTAATGTATTGCAATAAACGTCACCTAATATTCGTTTGATTTCAGTCCGTCTATAAATAAAAATGTTGTGAATTAATATACGTATTTTTAATTCACAGAACGAGAAAAACCCAGAAAAGTGCAGATGCTGTTTTCAAGCGTAAGATAGTTTTTCCGAATTAAAGCGAGGGCATTTGCTAGTCTACCGTGTAATATATAAGCAGCGTTCAACTTTATTGTAAGATATGGTAATCTGCAGACCGAAAATACCTGAATAAATAAAAAAATACACACGGAAAGAGACTCTCTGCTTTTCTGCATTTGCATCAAGACGTATTCAGTGTCATCTTGTTCAGAGTCCACGTTAGGTGAGTTTGACTTGTAAAGTTTTTTTCCTGTGAACTGATCTTCCCGAAGAAGAGGCCGCATCTAAATTTACAAAACCTTACTTACAGCTAATATTCAAGATATCTTTTTATATTTATTCCTTTACAAATAAAATATGGCGTAGGTATATACAGTAAATCACATTAAAGTTAGTTATTCTTACACAATTAGGCGGACTGAAGCCCTGTGGAGCTAAACCGTTACGCCAAATATCCATAGACAATCGCTCGGCTTGCGGCGTCATCCATCTACTGAGACGCCCTCTACGACGCCGTCGGCGCCAGTGCGACTGAGTCTCGGTCCCATCCTTACCCTACAGGCAGTCAGGAATGGCACTTTAGCGTAGGTATAGTAAACAAACCACAATACCTAATAAAGATTGCAGTGGTTCACATAAACTTATCTTGGAAATATGGAAAGTGCAATTCCTCACTGCCTTAAACTATGGGCACAATATAACGAAGTTATACAGCTCCACCACGAATATATCTATAAAATCGTGGAGATCGTGCTGGATGAAAGTGTTCGAACCTAACAGTTGGTCGGAGTACCCCGATTAACTATAATGCTCTTCGGTCAAGGGTTGTGAAGTTATGTACACCACCCGTCCGATAACAAATTTTTGTCATACCACGTGTTATCACTGCCGAAATAATGTAATATATAGCCTGAATGATATCGGCTTTCCTTGACACATAAAATAGAATAAGATAAAGACATAAAATTGTGTACTGCACCTGCATGTCCTGTAGACTATAGCATTTTTTCGGTTTCAATTCACAACCGTTCTTATTTTGTTTCTTTTGACAACGCAACATGATTTGCTTCACAGAGTTCCATAAAATTAAACACGGCATAGTGACAAAGAATACTGTATTCAGTATAAATTCCATTGGCCTGTAAGAAATAGATAGTTCTTATTTTTTATAGTTATATATATTTTTGAAATATGTAATAAGTTCAAATAGAATTTTTGGAATGCTTTTAATAATCATAAATGGTGATAATAAAATAGCCTTGGCATACATACTTGCTGATCAATCGGACAGTGCGTTTCATGGTATCCGGATGAACAGGCCATCCATCTTCATCGAACACAACAGGACGGCAGCGAATTGATGGTTCGTAGTAACGATCGAGCTTTCTAGGTGTCTGAAGCAGCTGATCAATCCCCCACGACCCCACGCAGTGAAACAATAGCCCCAAGCAAGCTTTCAAGAAACCTAGATAATGTTAACATGAATAGACATTGCAAGTTTATAGCTATACGTACCTCAAACATAAACTCATAAAAGGCTACCTGCTGATGACTTATTTAAAGTACAGTTTAACATTATTATTTTGTTTTGTACGTGCTCTTTTTTCAGAAAAAAACAATGCAGATGTATATTTCCCTTGATGTATAATAGACCAACGAATAACATGGGCTCGCTAAGCACATCTGAGAAGTATTTATACGTTTGCACGGCTATCTTAGCTCGAAAGTTTAGGGCAAAGAATGCTTAGAAAATCACCTACGGGACTTGCTGATACAAAAGACTCATAAAAGTATTAGAAAACAAAAGATTAGTTTGAGCAGAGCATATACTATGAACACAGTATTTACTGTAAAAAGTATATACCGCTGAACTTCCAATTATCTTTACATATATAAATGTCAAACTATAGTAGTACTTATTGTAAAATTACCTACCTAAAGCAAACAAAATAAGAAGCACTCCAAAGATTATAACTATCAAGTTTACGGAAACAACATCCGGGTAACAAACGGCGCGCACTTGGCGCGACCTCTCGCGTGGAGCAATACCCGCCGCCACCCGCTGGTATTCAGCCATCTCCTGGCAAAGTAACTGCGGATCTTCATCTGTGAACATAAAACATGTTCACGATACTTATTTAATTAACTTGAATTGCATCTTCACGAGACAACATTTATGATATACAGATGCTGTTTAAAAGTCCAAAAATTAAAAGGAATTCTATGACTTACTCAAACACACACATTGACAGTACCACACACAAAAGCATCGGTCACCTCGCTTAATCCGAACATCTCTGACTGCTACTACCTCGTCGCCATCGTTTAACAAAGCCACTAAAACATTTGTAATGTATATAGATTAATTATACACTACATAGGTAATATAGAGATTATTTTATTTGAAGGCAAATACAACCTGTGCAACGGACAGTATCACCAAGCATCTCCAACGGAATTTCAAGGCAAAACTTATGAGTGTGCATAGGAGGTATCAGAATGGGATCCGCTGCAATTCCGATTTCATCTTCATTTAATCGAAATAGGTCAGGGATGCACTCACGTATCTTAGGTCTGTGCAGGGAGAGTAATATTTACGATACTTAAACATTGGTAGATCAAAAATCCAGAATAGGTTAAAAAAATATTTTAAAATTTGCCTCGTTTAAACGTGATCTTCATCTTTTGATTCTACCTATGCTTTTGGTAAACATGCTACATCTTATTTACACTATCAAACTGCCCTCGCTTCGCTTCAGTAAAACTACTCTTAGAAATAGCACCTGCATAATTCTAGAAACTACAAGTAACAATATTTATTTGTAACTTTTTTATTTATAGACAGATTGCAATGAAACAAACTTTAAATACTAAGTTATTGCTTAGTGCAATACATTAGTGAAAACTAGAACGAAATCGGGTAAGCTGTTTCTGAGATCAGCGGGAACAAACGCACAGACATTCAGACTAACAGACAAAAGTTCTAACAATTACTGTTTTGTGTTCTATTACGTCAATACGGCCCGTAATAATGTTTTTCTCATATATCGTTCATGTACAGAAAGCGATCAGTTAGAATTTTACTATTAGTATAGAATATATATCAAGTGTGTATGTATAGTAATTAATTGTATGGAGATCCGATGGACCGCTTGTAATTTCTTAAATCGGACTTAAGATCGAATGTTTTACTGTTTTACTAGCCTGAGACGTGCCGCAGCAAGCCCGGTGTTGGTCACCTGGACTGTCAAAATAGCCCTCGTTCGCCGCGAGCTTTCTGACACTGCAGTAGTTAAGCGGCCCGATGACCTATAAGTACGTTTTTGTAAATAATTTGAGAGTATTAAAAGACAGCGTCTAGTATAGTATTTACTAACAAAGTTTAAGAAAACAAGGGAAGAGAAAAATAATAGTCTTGTCATCGCTATCATCCGACAAAGTTACGTTGTTTATAGTTCGTCTTGTATTTATCATAGTATTTTACCAGTTTTATAATTTAAAAACAACTTTCTATCAATCGCAAAGGTAAAATATAATATAGCATTCTCAAAGGTAGCCCTGTCAGTAATAAAGTACGTACCCAACATACACTAGTTGGTTATCGTCGGCCTTGGCTTCTAAGTCAATCTGAGCATGGTGCGATTGCCTGTACGGTATTCTCAAATATTTTCCAGATTCATCATTCATAACAACGAAATTATCTTCATTTCTACCGAACAAGGCCCTCGACAACCGCACCAGAATGCGACTGTGTCGCTGAAATTTCATGATATAAATATTCAAGTAGTCATAAGGTATGAAATGTCTTACATATTACTTTGTGTATTGAATTGTAAGACTTTACAGACTTTGGAATAATCGTATATGATCGTCAATGTAATTGATCGACAAAATGAGCCACCTACATATGTATAGGTGTATCAGGCGGGGAGTTGAGATAAAAAAATTGAGGTTTCTGTAGCTCAAGGGCAAATTGAAAAGGATTTCTGATAATTACGTTAGATATCAATTATTATGCTTTATAGATCTATGGCTGAGTTATGATATTTTTAGTTTGATAAAACTTCGTAGTCATAAAACACACGCCATTGTCACGTAAATTATAGTTTCGTGTTTTACACTGTAAGTTAAATTATTAATTACTCAATAACTCAAATATTGAAATGTCACCTGCTGAGACAAGGGAAACTTGCATAAAACAACGGAGAAACATGTGATCCAAAGGGCCCATCGATCAGAGTCGCCTCAATTAGAATACGTCTTTCTCTAATAGTTTCAATTTTCGTAGATACTACTGATACAACTATATATATATAATATATATATACGATATGATCGTGTGTTACATTTTGATTTAAGTAATAAGTAATATATTTAATGAAATTGAAATATGTTTTTTCAATTAATAAAGCTAATACGAGCAATAAAAATTAATAAAATACTGACTTCTTCAGAACCTGATGCATTATTATCAACAGGATTTCCAGGACTTCTTTTTAAAGCGCTACTTTTCTCGATGGCTTCTATATCTTCAAATGGGACGATTATAAAATCTCCCAATTTATCTCAAAAACAATGTAATATCAATAATTAAAACAAATATTGTTACAATACGTTTAAATGCAAAACAAATTTTCATAATGTGAGTGTATTATCAATTTGTATTTAGATATATCACAAACTGGTAAACAGAAATTGGTAGTAAGAGGTTAATGCCACCCGTGTACATTTAAAACAATAACACGTTGCCAGACAAGAAGGTAGTGGAGGACCCGCTTTTTAATTGGCTCTTCTACACAGCAAACTACCCACGTTGAATAATACTTTACACGGTTATTTCTAGCAAAAAGGTGATAGCTCGCCAGGCAGGCAAGGAATTCTACTACCATGGATAATTACTGTCAGCAATGAGCTCGGTATCAGAGACTCAGACCTTTGTGCCTAGACATGCTACTAAGTGGCTTCAACTCAAGGCGGGGTAGAATATTGACACCCCAAAATATTTATCTCTAATGTAACGTTCAGATTTATTGATTTATTATTAAGTAGTGTAGCTGTTTAATACCATTGCTAAAACCATCATTTAATTTTCCATTTTGGGGAAGCAGGAGACAAATGCCCGTCGAGGGTAAAGTAAAATCTTCTTTAGGAATCCGCTCGGCAGGTCTATATCGAATATTAACATCTTGGTTGGTCCACTCGGGGCAAAATGAACTTATTCTGCAACAGATTAGTATGAAACAATTTTAATGCCTTATAAATAACAGATTTTACATTACCGCGATAAAAGCGACTGTACGCTATAGCACAAACT
This sequence comes from Agathymus mariae mariae, assembly GCA_018251895.1. Lineage (NCBI taxonomy): Eukaryota > Metazoa > Arthropoda > Insecta > Lepidoptera > Hesperiidae > Agathymus > Agathymus mariae. The sequence goes on from DWPT01000087.1 coordinate 30,114, forward strand.
AAACAGCATTAGGTAAGAATAAAGAAAAAAACATTATCTTGAATATATTATGATATAAATTATTAATAATAATAATGGTATTAATTTATTAATTGATCTAAAAGGGGATTTAAAGGTGTGCTGAGGACTTTCATTCGCCGTTTTTCTCTGTGTTTATATATTACACTTATGTATATTTGAGAATACTTAAATAGTTAAAACTGAATTTGAATTCGATTTTGATTTCAATTAGTTTCAATTTGACCTGTCGCATCTCATTATAAACTGATAAGGGTCATTTTAATATTTATGTCTAAATTAGAGCAGACATCTGTCTATCTCACATAATAAACGCACGCACTTTACATCAATAAGGTCTAAATCTCATGAACATAACAAAACATTCCTACCGCGCGGGCTCCTGCTTAGTTAGATCTTTCCATACAGTTCTGCCTTCGGGAGTACTCAACTTTTCTAAGAGCTGCACTTGGGCTTTAAACAATATGTTAGGTTCACCCACTTTGTATAAATGAAAATTTTTCTCTTTGCCTTCTAAATGATCCACCTCATTTATTGATTGTAAGCTTTCCGTAACATTTTTGCCTTCCGAATTTATGTAACTGAATGCATCGTGACTTTTGCGGTAAGATGTGGGCGTCTCCATGATTTCCTCAAAAGGGTTACTTTGAACTTTTGTTTCAAAATCAAAGCGTTTTTTTCTACTATAACTACTGTGTACAGGTTTTGTTATCTTACATTTCCCCGTAACATCCGTTTCATCTGAAATGCATGTAATAATTTATAATAGTATAATACAATGTAAATAGTAGGTATAACAAATTTTCGCTACTATATTTATCTACGAGTAGGTACATACAGAGTCTGATATTATTTACTTTATTATTTTATAAATATTGATTATTTAACAACTCATGCCAAAATAGCTAAGGTTATGTATAAACACAAATGTTAGTGTAGATATTGATTGCATTGTGAACCTGAACCGATATAATCGATTTATGATATTTACACAATATATACCTTTTGTCATTTATAGATGTGATACGGGCAGAGTAAACTAACACATTTTATATTTATATAGTAAGGATTCAAACTAAAATATCTGCCAAATATCTATCAACGTCAGCGAGATCAGCTACTTTAAAATAAAATCGATTGAAAATAAATATGACATGCTTATGCAATCATATCGCAGACACGATCTAACCAAAGCGAGTTGTAAAACTGAGAACACTTAGACTGGTCCCGACAAAACGATAGATTTTCAACAAATTCGCTAAACATTAACTTCATTTGATTAAAGAAAAGTTTCATATAGTTCAAATATGGAATATTAACGTACAGAAATCTATATTTCAACCATGCGATATAGGACGCGCCTGTGACTCCACCATTCTCTATTTTATTATTTATCTATTATTTTATACCGCCATGTAGTAGTTAAATAGCTAGTACTAACTACTATTATGGCGCGCCTCGTTCTACCAAAACTGCGAGCAATCTCATTTTAGTAACATACAACCTCGCTTCTCTCCGCTTCAACGGTCACATACTTGAATCCTGATCTCTGCTCTCTCGCTCCTATCCGCTTCATCCATTAAAACGGACACGCATCCTAAACCGGTTTGAGGGCCGACCGAGTTGCGCGGGCCGAGCGGTGTGGCGGCGCGGGGAGAAACGAACACGCGCGAGGCGGAACGGAGTGGCGCGAGGCCGGTCACCCCGATCAGTACGCGGGCGGCGAGCAAGTCCGTTACAGCCATAATACGCTTACTCACTTCCAAGAATCATAATGAAAGCATTCATTGAAGGTGTTCGTAAGGAGCCATGTCTCTGGAACCCACTCCATCCAGACTACCGTGAAATGCATGTCAAGGAATGGGCTTGGCAGCGCGTTGTAAAGCATTACAACAACAGCGCTATACCGAACGGTAAGTTGTAACTTGTTAATATACTTAAAAATTTTAGCTGGTCGTGTGATTAATCTATAAGTATGTAAGTATAAATTTAACCTGCATATCTCTTACTGAGAGTGAGTTACTCAGGAATAACAATGTCATAATAATTTACGCACCTATTCACCAAGCAAATTTTCGATCATTAATCGGAATAACAAATATAAACAAGGTATTCAATGTCTTATTATAATG
>DWPT01000088.1:0-32176 GCA_018251895.1 Agathymus mariae mariae
GTTCACCTATCACAGATGTGCAGTAACTTTATTGGGGGTGCCTAATACTTTTGGCCAAGGCTGTATATGGCTTAAATTCAAAAGTAGCACTCGCATTGTTATATAAATGGCTTTTTTAGTTAGGTTATAGCATAAAACAGTATCTCCGTCTTTCTGTCTGAATGTAATAATTTAAAAAACTACGACACGAGTTTTACCAATAGATAGACTGACTCAGGAAAAAAATTTAAGTATATAACATAAGAAAAAATGTGTTAAGCGCCTGATAGAACTGAGGATTCGATTACTATTTGTGAACGTAAAAATCAAGTACCGAATTGAAGCGAGGATAGGTACCTATAATTACTAGTTAGCCAATAAATGGGAGAACCATTTTTACTCCTAGATGTGCGAGTCTACCTCTACGGTTAAGACTAACAGGAGCTTGATAGTAGCAGGTATATAAGGTACCAGAGCTATCTGAGCTCATATAGCACCCTTTTGTCACCACTGTTTATACATGCTTCCTTTAACGTGATGTATATACAGTAAACAATATTAATATTGTGTTATGAATAAATTTGACGTCCTTGCAGCAGCTTGTAGTAACAGTACTTGGCAATCGAAAGGCCCCTAGTTCGATTCCCGACCGGGGCAAACAATTATAATTGTTTGGTCTTGAACGCAGGTGTTGATTAGATTAAATCATATTTGCTGATGCGAAGGTGTATTTTTTTTGTACATAATCCTACTGCCATGCGTCAATGCTGTCAAGGTGAAACCCAATCACGTCTGCCGGAATAATATAATCAACAATAAAACCGGCCGGCGGCGCCACAAGTGACGGCCGTCTTGTGGTGCAGTGACAGATTAGACCTGATTCTGTAAGCGGCTGTTATGTATTTGAAAATTTTTTACCGCTTGCTTCGGTAAAGGGAAACTTGAAAAAGTCTACGTACTTGGGCTTTCTGTGAAATATTTTCAAAGCGGCTTGAAATCGATCTACTAATGGCCAAATTGGTGTACATTAACCTTTTTCTTTCAAAAATACCAGAGTTAACAGCAAAACTGAAATACACTGTATTAATTACTAAAGTATTATTTATATTTCTCATTGTATATATATATATATACTAGTAACTTGTAATTATCTCACAGTTGGTCATTAAATATGTCATCTAAAAATTATAAATAAAGTCAAGCGAGACAGCGTATTAAAATATTATTTCTAAAAATGTATTAACTGAAAAAAATTTACGTCATTAAAACTATAATATTGCATTATGGTGTAAACTACCGCACAAATATCCGTGGCACGTGAAAGCGTAGATCCAATTAATTGATTTTTTACCTATTTCTTCGCCGCTAATTTCTTTCTAAGCGACTCCGGCATGGGCGCGGGCGGCGGCCGCGGCATGCCCGTGTACACCTTGAACGCATCATAGACGAACCACTGCAGTCCGGTGAGCGTGCCGATCATGATGATGCGGGCGACGAGGCCGCGCCATATGCCAAACATACCGACTTCGCTCAAAATTCCCCCAATAGACGCACTCGGGTCCTTGTTTAACTTGGATACGATGGTATCCGAGGGATGCGATACGATTGCGCAAAGCACCCCCGCGATGTACCCGGCCGTAAACGTAACTATCAGCTGTTCGGTCTTCGTGCACTGTTCTCGCGGTTTTGGCACCACGTTGGTGTACAAGTATTCTAGGGTCTTTTCGAACGAGGAAAACTTCATCATCGTATACGGGACCTGCCTTCCCCATAGGGGTGTCAAACCCCTGTAGAACACCCCGAAGCCTTCCGTTGCCATCATGTGAGGCATGGCTTTTCTCATCTGCGAAGTATATCCCGGGGTCGTTTGCATTCTAACTTTCGTGGCTTCGAAGGGGGCCAGAAATACATCGGCAATGAGCTCGGCCGAAGCAGATGCAGCGAGATACAGGTAAGTTCTGTACAGGTAAGCAGACTCCTCGTCTACCATGTTCGCGAATTTGTACTTAAAATATTCGTAGCCCGCGAATTTTGCCGATCCTTGCAAGGAATAGCCGATGAGAGTAGGCGCCCAGCCCTTCACCAGATTGGCGAGGCCTCCTTCGCTCAGGGATATGCCGAAGCCCTTGAATATGGATTTGTACTTGGCTGGGTCGACTTGCAGCCGGCACTTGACGAGGTCGAGCGGAGTCACAAACGTGTGCGTACTGCCGCACGCGACGGCGCCTCCCGCCGCGCAAAGCATGAAGAACTTGTTGCTGTACATTTCACATGAGAATTCTTCTTTCTTCGACATTTTGTTCGTTTTTGTATCAGGAACATGCAAAGTTCATGTAAATACTACAAATTAGTTATTCGTTTAGATTAAATGTAATTTGATTTAACTATTTTTCGCACTATGATTGAGGAAGTTTGAGTGACATTTTGATGTGACGGTGGATTTATTCTTCTTGATAAATTGCCACCTACTTGATAAAAAAGTTGAAAATCAGATGTCTTCCTATCTTCACTGATCTACAGTAGGTATTTTATTTCTCCATGTCATAGGGTAGGTAACTAAATTGCATAGATAAATTGTACTCTAAATTTGTTTTGATAAATTAATAAATATTCTACAAAATATAAATAATATTGTGATTTAGGTATACCTGTAAATACCCAAAGGTAGACTCATAAAAATGATTTGTAAAATAAAGATCCTACAATTTGTGTAGTTCATTAAATTTTCTCATATCTATGTGACAAAAAAGAACGGGAAGTGACAGACTAAAGAATAGGCCCACGATGAACGTCCCTAATGTATCCTTTACATAATTAACATAGCTGACATTGTAACCCACCTTATCCATATAATTACGGTAACATGAAATAAAACTCAAAATAATAGTAAAAATTTATTATTTCTTCTCTCCGTTTCAACTTATCGTCTACGTTAAAACATACATATTACAAACATTACAGTAAAATTCCATTATTCAATACTCATCTGTATACACATATTTACAAAATAAATCAAAACTATTGTATCCCTATTGCATTGATTCACTTGTTAGATATTGAAAAGCATTACGAGAGATGTTAAACGCCATTATACAAAAATAATGTTGACCTCGTGTAAAATAAAATTGGAAATAAAAAATAAATAATTTCCCTTATCTCTATCATTAATAACATTTATTAAGACTTACTTCTACTCACTGGCACTTAGTTCAATGGCGGAATAAGTATTATTAATCAGTTTGTATCATTACAACATCATGTAACGACATTTCACATTAGTGAAACGACTCTTTACAATTGAAGTAATCTTACATCTACAAAGCTTAATAAATTAGTTCGATAATTTTTCAACCATGAAGGTCCAGCCTACAAACCGGGTATATTTAATAAAACCGACCGACCAAAGCGAGAGTTACAATAGACATCTCCATCATATTTCTCAACCACGAATTCATCACTGTCTTCAAAATATTTTAATACAAAAGTATTATTCCTTAACGCCAATGTACGGATGTGTAAATGAATCGTTAACATAATAATAACATTAATAGAACTGTATTAAACCCTCGCTTTGAACATGGTTCAGTCCTTACAAGTTTGCATATTTCATATTATATACCTACTTTTATCGAAAAGTAGGTGTACCGTGTACCGTCTACCGTGTAACGCGGTGCCCTACTGCCGGCATACGTCCGTATCGAATGCACTCAATCTCACACATAATTTAATACTGCAGCCGAGATCGTCCCGGGCGACCGTCGTCGGCTACTCTTCAATGCTCACTCCTCTGCTCCCGACATATTTGATTAAGAAATTTCATAACGCACTCAAATATTAAATTTCCTTAAAATAGTTAGTGGTCCACTTACAATACTTCAAATATTAAAGACGAGATACGCAAGACCGAATTTCAGTCAAAGTTTAAAATAGTTTTGTCTAAGACTGTCCATTTTGTTGCTAGCAAATGTGAAATCTAATAATTGAATAAGTTAAATAATATTTTGTAACGAATAAAAAAAAGAGCAAAATCATTGTAGAATATCAGACGACCGGTTCAACGACTCATAAAATTAATGTAGTGAGACAAACCTTCTGTACCGTACTTAACGTTTGAACGTATTCTAAACCATAACATAAAATTAAAAATAGCGCGAAGGTGTAATAGTTACAGCTGTCACCTGACAAGAGATATAATAGCGATAAAAAATGGCAGTGCGAATTGACTACGATGGCAGTCATGTTAATAACGAATCGGGAAGCTATTTACATTTTAACAGGCGAGTCTCACTACAGGTAAATAAGTAAAGAAACAGTACAGTACGCGAGCTTCATACAAGAGTTCACAAACAACTGCAGTGGAACGACTAGACAAACACTCCTCTAAATTTGGGGAGCTGATTCGCCGCAGAACACATTACAAGTATCGGGACAAACCGTGCGACTTAGCCGCTCAGGCTGTGGCTGCGCAGTTGCCTTAACGTTTCGCAGGAATGCGCCGCCAGCTCATACATAGGGTCGCTGTTCAGTGACCCACTGTGAATGCTTGTATGAAACTCGCCATTCTTATGGTTTCTTGACTCACTGAAGGTTGCGTCGACGCTTCGTTGGCGCGATGCGCACAGAGACATACAACCGCATCGGCGCAGGTACATCTTCTATGCTACGTCGACTTCTCTTCCTACCTATCTCTGGAACTGGGACGAACCTGGCTTCTAGCTCCAGTTGTTTTTCTAATGTCTCCTTTGGCTTTAGATGTTTCCTCAGCCTCAGAGCCCAAGCTCCGTCCCGTTTGGAGAGAAGGAAGTTCTTTTCGTCGTCCCCGTAAGCGATCCTGTAGTGCGGCTTAGCGCCGCCCTCGGCAGGCACCAGACGCAGCAACGGTGCTCTCCCCCAGGTTTGCTTGGGCGTCGCTGTCACGACTATTAACTCGGCCTCTGATTCGAACACTGACCGACGACCTGCCAATGACGACACATCGGTTTAGAATAAAAGTGTATGTTTAAAGCTTCAACAATCACTCTTTGTTTCACTTTTCTACTTTGCATCATATCAGAAACCTGGGACTCGAATTCCGTGATGTAAATTTGATTTTTAATTTACTTCAAAAAGGAGGTTCTATGTTTGTGAGTATATATTTTTTTCATTAAGTGATGAAAGTATGTTGTTAGAAAATGCTTATACATATGAACCTAAGAAGACGATTCTAATGTCTGAAGATTTCCAGTGAAGAGCGTTTTAAATTTCAATAAGCTTACGTCTGCTGCGTCGCCTGCGTTTCCTCACAAGCGTCGTTCCATTCGCAAAGATGATTCCTTCTTCGTTGGCCCTCCGGCGCCTGCCGTTTACCTGCGAACATCGTCAATAGTGCCATTGTACGGAAACGGGTCTCGACAAATGAAAAACAAAAAACTTTTAGGTATGCCGTTGATTATCTCAGACTGTCTGAACGTTATCTGTGTAAAAGATAATGGCATGGCATAAATTTTTTTTAATTGTAAATTGTTTTTACAGCATAAAGGAATTTTCAGTTAAAGTATCCTTAGGGATCATTTTAGGCGAAGGCATAGTGTCGTCGCTTCGTTAACCCTTACTATTTTGCATATTTGTGTTATAAAATTATCCTAACATAAAAACTTGATTAAACTTTTATAAACCTTGTTTTAAAGCTTAGTTCAACCGGTCAAAACGCTATCAAAAATAGCATCAGTTAAAATCCACCAGCTGCAGCTACGATAAGAACCCACCTTGCAGCTAAAGCAGCCCTCGGTGGAGATAAGTTCATTTTTGCCACCGATCTTGTACTGGTCTCGCACAGGAAAGACGGGCGCGTCGCCGATATCGTCGGGCGGGAGTGCCCCGTCCAGTGCCGTGAGACAGTGGCCAGCGCCCACCAGCTGGTAGCCGGCCGGGCAGCCACACTGATATGAGTCCCCGAACGCCGTGCAGCCGAAGAGGCAACTCGCTGAAGCGCAGCCGCCAGCCAACTGTTCACCACCAATGAATACTATATATATTTAACTTACTATGAATATTAATACATAACGATGCCACAACAATCTGTTAGTATTTGGGTACATACCTACTTTTAATGAAAGATATATTTTTTTAATACAACAAATAGGCGATACCTGTAAGCAAACGCCATGTCCCGCGTCCCAGCCGTAGCCCGACGGACAGCCGCAGCGGTAGGCGCCGCCCACCGGGAAGCACGGCGATCCTCCGCATGGTGCTGCGGCGCACGCGTCCTGCGGAACGCAGATGCCACTTGACGACCGGATTGTACCTGGGGACAAATCAACATAAATCACGCTACGGTAATAACTTTTCTTTGATATGGACATATTAACTAATTGAATTGCATCTTACAGTGTGCCCCAACTAAATATTTAACCAGGTACTCCTCATTCATTTTGAGGATTAATACCAGGAAAGATTTAGGGTCATCAAAATAGCAGGGAGTGACTCACCTGAAGGACAGTCGCATCGATACCCTCCGGCGTAGTTCCTGCAGGGTGACTGGCAACGGCCGTCCTCGCACTCATCCCTGTCGAGGCATCGCGAACCGGTGACGTCCAGCCGGAACCCTCGCGGGCACACGCAGCGATACGAACCCAGCAGGTTCACGCACTTGCCCGGCGCGGGACAGAGTCCTTCTTCGTGGCATTCGTTGATATCTAGAACAAACGAAATAATGACAAATTTGCTACCAAATGTTGTTCACTTCAGGGATAAACTCTTAAAATTGTCGCAGTGTAGCTAGCTTCTTGCGCTCTAGCCGTAACTATCTATTGAATCTATGGATGATATAGTTAATATGGAATTACGTATGTACTCTCCAAGTGAGTATGACTTTCTTGAATACAATTTTTTTATACAATGGTAATAGGAACATTATTTGAGTGATTACCATGAATAGCTGTAGCCAAATTTAGGAACATCACTCAATACGTATATTATGCATTTGTACATTCACGATACATTTTTGTTTAACATGCTGCTGCGCAATATTACACATACATTTTCTGAACACTTTTAATTCTGCACCAAATTGAACCTCGCTCAAGTATAATACTGCATCGGTGATACCTAAAATTATGTACTACAGATCAACCTGTACATAGATCGAAACGACCCCAAAATCGAACATGGTGTTTCAAAGAATACATTGTAATCCACGCACCTACACAAGCGTCCCCGCGCTTTTCGTAGCCTTCCTGACAGGAGCACTCGAACGAGCCCTTCGTGTTGGAGCAGATCTGTTGGCAAGTGTGCGTGCCGTGTTCGCACTCGTCCACGTCGCGACAGTTGGCGCCGTCTTCGTCCACCTCGTACCCGGAGCGGCACAGACACTCGTACGAGCCGTCCGTGTTGCGGCACAGCTGCTCGCACGGCGCCGGCCGCGCGGCGCACTCGTCCACATCCGCACAGACGTCGCCGGCGGGCTTGTATCCGCGCGGACATACACAGCGGAAGCTACCGACGAATTATTGTATACAATAATAATTTCATATGGAGAAGTGTAATAGACTTAAAATATTTTTGTAAACGACTATAAGACTTTGGTGAATCCGTAACCGGAGCTTAAAAAATATGCATGCGAGTAACACTGACGCTTGCAACGAACCATCTCAATATCCCTCACCTGCCGATAGTATTAACACATCTGCCAGGGGTGCACAGGCCGGGCATGGCAGCGCACTCGTCAACGTCTCCGAAGATATCCGAGCTCACGCTAATGTCCCCTCCGCCGATGATCCCCTTGCCTCCGTCGATCCCCACTAGGTTACTGCGGGAGCACAGGTCGAGGCGCTCTGGGGTCCCCGGAGCGGGGCAAAGTTCGCACTCTGGGCCCCAAGCCACCCCCAATGTGCAGCAGCACTGTGCTCTGCGGATGGAAAAAAATAATTATTTAAAATAAATTTTGCACATTTACAGAAACAATTCTCATCTTATAATCTTTATATAAGCAAAATAATAAAGAAACAACTTAGGGGATTATTGAATAAGCATAATATACTTACATACCTTAATCAAACCGTCATCATAGTTACAATAATCCTAAATGTTAACTATACTTGTTTCGCTGTAAGAGCGAGCCAATTTCCACACAAATACATATTTTATATATAATAAATGTAAATTATGCTACAGAATAAATTGAGTTGTCAATGTAAATATATACTCATATATTATTATATATGACTGATATAACAATTATATCTCTGAAGACATATTTTATTTAAACAAAGATACATATGTCCGCCATATTTTGTAATCGATCTCATGTAGTTCATATATGAGCACTTCTCAATTTGACATATTATCAAAGTGTACGGTGGTACACGCAGGAGAGCATCTTTAATATAGTTTTGTCCGTGGTATCACTTACTTGGTAACCTGTGAGGGTGGCGCGGGCGTGGATAAGACCGAGCGCGGCCATGGTTCCGGCACGCAGCGCCCCGCCACCAACGACCGATGACACATGCCCGAGCGGCGGTCTGTGCAAATAATATATAATTTAAACTAAGCTTTAAAAACTGCAAGACGATTTCTATAGCAGTTTTATTTCCGTTGAAACAAATCACCTTTCTAAAATCGTAATGGGAACAATTTTAACGTTTATGAGTATATGTAATATGATAAATTAAATTATTTTTGCTGTTATTTGATGAACGTAACTCAACAAAGAGTCCTTATAGAAATCGTGCTGCAAAACCTGCAATAGTGACTTCTATTATAGTACAAACATCGGTATAGAATTATGATAATAATTCCTCTAGTACCACTCTATACCGAAACAGTTAGACGACATCGTGGCTATACAGACTTGAGGCAGCCGCTCTGAAAAGAGAGGTAGTACTGCATCTGAACCATTTCTCAGTCAACTCTTATATAACAATATATGTAAAATTTAATAACAGAGTCGATAACATGCAGCCCTGCCTTTCACAACGTTGAATGTTATCGATTCGGTAAATTAATTTGCTAATTTTATGCTGCTGATTAGCCAATACAGATTTTTAATTATATTTTTGATATCGCTTGAGTCTATGCTCTTAGAGGAGAGTAGAGCTTCTGTTTTACATTACTGAAGACTTTTTCGTAGTCTTTAAGGCATATGAGGCACCTTTCACTAAGAACTCGAACATGCCGTTCATTATCATCTCATCAGGCCCTGGTGCTTTGCTCATTTTCGAGTAATCGAGTAACAGCTACTACTTTACTCTTCTCTATCTCTGGCCCTAAATCTTAACAGTACTACATAGTCTCCCGGTATGGAATCGTAAAATATAATTTTCCCATATTCAGTTCACACTGCCAGATTTTCTGTTACTTCACCTTAGTCCAGTGAATTCCTTGACTTCTTTATAAAGGTATCATGCTTCATAACAGCTATTTATACCTCTGTACATTTATCTACCCAATAGTTGTACGGGGCGATTTTCACCTATAATTTGGTCATGTATAACTTTATATTTCTGTTCATTGACACCTTTCCAACTTCATCGTTCATCTATTAACCTAAAAGTAATCGTCTGTACCTTGATACGTTCTTCAGTAGTTGTACTACGTCTATCATTTCTACCTTTGAAAATAAGTTGTACTTTTCAACCATGTCGCTATTTTCGACTTGTTCAAGGTTTATTAATTAAATCTCCAACAAACTCTCTCTTCTGTGGATCTTTAAGTTGTGTCAAATCGAAAATACGATTTTTGGTTGCTTCTGCCGGTAGCCTCAAGCTGTACTTCGGCTCTAACCTCCAATAATAATAAACCACTTCAAACAAAATACACTATAATTAATACTAGTAAACCCCTTCTTTTCTGTGAATGAATTACCGATGCAAGCCAGTCCATCGTCGCTGGGCTCGTAGCCGGCGTCGCAGTCGCACGTGTACCCGCCATCCGTGTTGATGCAGACGCCGGGCGCGCAACGGTCACCGCGCTCTGCGCATTCGTCCACGTCCTCGCACGCATCCGCCGCGTCGTGCGCCGCACTCGTGCGCTTGTAACCTGCAATATTAACACAAGCATTGGCGATCACAAGACGACTATAGAATACTAACGATTCATTATATATATAAATTTGAGTCTACAGTTCAAAAGAAAGTGTTTTACCGCTGGCCATTCCTTAAACTCACAATACACCACTATGTTGTAAGTTACTTATCCACTCCGATGTCCTATTAAGATAAAGTTATACGATTTATAGCGTGCTACTGACTATCCAAAAAATAAGTATAAGTAATAAGAATAAAGGAAACTCACCGGCGGGACACTTGCAGACATACGAGCCCACGACGTTTTCGCAGGCGTGCGGGCAGGGCGAGGGCGTCGTGGCGCACTCGTCTACGTCACGGCAGTGCGCGCCGTCGTCCGCCAGCGTGTACCCGAACGGGCACGTGCAGCGGAACGAGCCGGCCGTGTTATGGCACCGGAACGAGCACGACGCGCGCCCCTCCGCGCACTCGTCTATGTCCACACACGTCTACAAAGGAGATGGTTTACAGAACATGTAAAAAGCATGTATCGATATCATAGCATTTTTATAAATGACTTGGCTATATCATAGAATTAAATTTAGAGGTGTAATAGGCTCCTTTCATCCTTGAATGATGAATGAATGAATCATCCAGCCAACAAAACAATTATCCCTCCCTTTGGAGGCCGCTAGGCTCTATGCCATCCCGATTTATCCTAACAATATTTCTACATGGTTATAGTTTCGTTCATCGTCTGCCGGGCTAACTAACCATCTTCTAAAAACCAACAAAGAAAAGTTTTTCTTACTTAATATAAATTAACATGTGACTTCAACCCTACGTGATGATAAATGCCAATGTAGTAATGGATGACTATCACTGACCTGGTCAGGTCCCTGTGTGAATCCAAAGTTGCAAGTGCACTCGTATCCGCCTGGCGTATTAGTGCAAGTGCCGTTGCCGCAGACGCGCGGGTCGGCGGCGCACTCGTCTGCGTCCTCGCACGCCAACCCGCTGCCGTCCAGAACGTACCCCGCGGGGCACTCGCAGCGAAACGATCCGTCCGTGTTGATGCAGCGCCCACCACGGCATACGTCTGGGCGAACTTTGCACTCGTCTAAATCCTGAAAATTATATAAAAATTGTGAACACTTTATTCTAGTATTGATAAAGTTTGGAGGTTTCTTAATATAAGCTACCTACTTTTGTCTACTTTGGAGAATTGGTTGCAAACCCATTGTTAATTTGTATCGAAGTTGAATTTTCCACTTTCAATTTATGTGCGTTGATATAATTACCTGAGTCAAGTTTGGTCTTCCCATTCCTCCTTGGCAAATTCTTAAAAATTCCGCTGAATCTGGGGATGGGCAACGTTCACAATATCGGCCCCATGCAGCTCCTAAAATGTAATCAAATCCCTTAAAAATAAGGTTCATATGTGGGACTAATAAAATGAAAGCAAATCTAGCAAAAATTAAAGCCTTAAAATTTATAGCTTTCATCATTTCCGGGCGCACAAGCTAGAACTTCAGTCTTATGTTAAATTGGATTGCAATTGATTTCTCTTCCAAATATTTTACTAGTAATAGTTATTAATAAAATATCATAAAACTACATAAATACAAAATACTAACTTTTTAAACTTATTTAAAAACATTTGCATTAGTAGTGAAATGCGTTCCTATGGTGACCTCGAGTTAAAGAAACGGTTGATTAAAACATTTTGAAGTTCTCAACCAACCTTCAGAACAGCAGCAGTCGGGACGGCCCAGCTGCAGCGGCCGCGCGCGGTGGCAGCGACCGTTCTCCCACTCGTCATAGCACAGCTCCTTACGCTCGTCCACGCAGATGGCTGCGGCCTTGTCGAACCGCCAGCCTGGCGGGCAGTCGCAACGGTACCTGGGGACCAACAGCGTTTAGCAATGACACATTTTACTGCGGCTCGAAGGCATGAAAATGGTCCGATCTGTGAATGATGAACATTTTATTGTTTGAAATCCAACTGAGGTTAGTAGGTTATTACTAACGGAGAAACGTCGCAAAGGTTAGTATGCACATCAACCAATCTTTTGTTAAATAATATTATTGATATATAACGTGATAACGATGTACAATAAATAAAATTCTACATAATGTCTCTTAACAACTTAAAAATGACACATATACCGAACATAACCCTCCCTAATCATAACGATACCGTACTGCACCTTAAAACGATGTATTGGCTCACCCTCCATTGAAGTTGTGACACTCCCCACCGGCGCACACGTACTGAAGCTCCTTGCACTCGTCACGATCCACGCAGCGCCGACCCATTAACTTCCAGCCGACTCCGCACGAACATTCGTATCTGAAAGTGCAAGGTTTAAGTATTTTATTGCAAATATGGCTAGGTCGATAAATCGCTAAGATAATGTGTTAAAGTGTCTAGAGGCCCGAGCCGATTAGATTGTACGGACCCTCCATTGGTGTTGGTGCACGAGGGGGAGCCGTCGCGGCCGCACGGCGCGGGCAGTTCGCTGCACTCGTCCACGTCGCGGCAGTTGCGGCCGTCGCCCGTGAGCGCGTAGCCCGGCGCGCACTCACAGCGGAACGAGCCCGCCGTGTTGCGGCAGCGCCCGTTGCGGCACACCATGCCGCCCTCGCGACACTCGTTTATGTCTACGAGGAAAATACTTTTGCTTTAAGTCTGTGTCCCTGATTAGCAGAATGACAGGTCTATAAATAGTCATTCAATAAAAAAATTACTAACGACAACTATCATATTTCAATAAGCTTTACCGCGAAGCCTAATATAAACAAGCGTAATAAAAACTCTTTTCAGTTGTGAAAACTACATCCCCTTTTCCAATAGTCTTTGAGAAAAATATGAATGAAGCTCAGTAGATATTAGTAGCCCAATAGATATTGATATAGGATAAGGACCTTACGATTGCACACCTCCAATTACAAAATCTGACAATTAGATAATTGTGAATATCATGTTTAAAGGTAAGCAATGAATATTCTTACAATTATAAATCAACTAAAGATTGCGTATATAATACCTCACTGTGGTTGTCGTTCGATCGCAAAATGGACTTTCAAAAAATAATCCAAAATTAAATTAATTAATTAAATTGTATATGCGTATTGATATTTTTTATCACAAATTCTGGGTATCATGATAATGAGTTGGTTCCATCGCGTTACTAACCGATACAGTCGTTGTTAGCACCAGGCTTGAAACCCTCGTCGCAGTGGCACATGTACGAGCCGGGGCGATTCTCGCACGTGCCGTTGCGGCACAGCGGCCGCGGCCGGCTGCACTCGTCCACGTCGCGGCACGCGTTCTCGCGCAGAGTGTAACCAGGCTTGCATTCACATCTATTAAAATGCATCTCACATAAACGAAAACCCCACCAATATAACGCGTAACTAGACCGAAATTTCTACACGATGCCAGCTTAACGTAAAGAATCTCGTCAAAAAAAGGCGTACCGTACCAGTTTAAACGAAACCGTATTTTACTGTACAATGTGGAGATCGCATTTCCCGTCAGGCAGTTAATTTAGTGCGCTTCACCACTCCAGTACATCAACACTTGCCATCTTTTAACTTTTTTATGAATAGTCCGTAGACATTTTCACCTTGAGAGCTGATAATGTTTTAGCACCGACTTGCAGTGGCTACTTCCACCGGCGTTCCTCGGGCGAGGAGAGCAGCTGGTAGTTGGTAGAATAACTTCAGTCGACCACAACATTCAAACAGACAAGACTATCGACAACAACAACATCCAAGCGTCCGTCACCTGTAGGATCCGATGGTGTTCCTGCACTCGCCGTGTTCGCACAGCCGTTGGTCCGAGCACTCGTCGACGTCCTCGCACTCGTCCAACGAGGGAGACAGCCGGTAGCCGGCGGGACAGCGACACTCGAAGGCGCCGGGCAGGTTGACGCATTGCGCTAGGCCGCGGCATGGCGACCGCGCCGACGCGCACTCGTCGACGTCGCGGCACAGGTGCGACGTGTTGTCGTGCTCGTATCTGGATATTTTTTTTTATCAAATAGAGCTTTCGTGATCTATAAATAACTACTGTCGCCCGCTACAGTTGAAAGCTTAAACAATGTCATGTTCAAAAGTGTTCTTTGTCCAAATCCAAAATACAAATGTTATTGTAAACAAACACAAGCTGAAATTGTACTTGGAACTACATCAAAAACATCTAATCTTAAACTTTGCTGTTATCCACTTGATGAGTTCATTTGAAATATAAATTAATATTGACTTATAAAAATGTTGAATACTATTGCAATTTTCACTAAGTAATATTAAATTAACCACTTTTCCCCGAAAAATAAACCCTTCAATAACATAGGTTGATAAAGGAAGCATTCACCCACCGCTCTCCGCGGGCCTATCAACTCACCCGTGATCGCAGCCGCACTGGAAACCGGTAGGAGTGTCGTGGCAGCTGCCGGGCTTGCACAGCTGAGGCATGATGTCGCACTCGTTGATGGGGCGCGTCTCGTTCGTCATCGGGTTGATGTACTCGCCGGGCTTTTCGCCGCACAGCGCCATGTGCTCCTGCGAGCCCTTGTCGGGACAGGCCTCGCAGGGCGCGCCCCACGCCTTGCCCACGGAGCAACAGCATAAGTACTTGGTCTGCGGAACACCCACCGCAGCCGTGCAACGCCCCGTGTCCGGGTCCCAGTCCATATAGCATTGGCGTTGACGCACGTCGACGCATTCCTCTGGGGAGAATATTTGTACCGACGTTAAAAACTTTCTCTGTACGACCATCCTCTTATTCAAATCTATTATAATCAATGTGAGTTTGAATAAGATCTGCAATCATATTTTCATCAATGTATTTTCGCGTCGATAATTCCATATGTATGAATCACTAGCTCTCGATAAATCCAAAATACTACGTCCAAAACGAAACATTTCTTTATCACACAAACGTCTTTCTTGCTCACGAATCGATCCCAAGACGTTCGATTTGAATGCTATCAAACCGCATACTCACTCCCGTTCGGCATGGCGACGTATCCCTCCGGGCACAGGCACACGTACTCGCCGGGCAGGTTGCGGCAGATGCCGGGCCCGCAGGTGCCAGGGCGGGCGCATTCGTCGACGTCCTCGCAGCGCTGCTCGCCAGCCGCCAGCCGCCAGCCGGGCCCGCACGTGCACACGAACGAGCCGAACGTGTTCGTGCACGTGCCATGCTCGCACAGCAGCGGGTGCTGCTGACACTCGTCGATGTCGGCCAGCGTCACCACGTACGATGGCTGCCGGTGAATGCAATAACGTGTCGTACAACTATTGTGAATATCGTCCGAGAAAAATATCGGATGTAATGCATCTGTTAATGGAATTTAACGGGATTCGTTCAACTGCTAACAAGACAAGTTATCAACACTTTTTTGTTTGAGGCAGCGCATGAAGAAGCCAAAGCCGGTTCTTAACGTAAGTAAACTATTAAAAAAAAATACCAATAAAATGTTATGGAATACCTACTTATATTTTGAGAGGAGATGAACCCAAATTTCGGTGTTCAATTCGACTGCACTTGAAACGTCACAAATTTTAGATTAAGAATTCAGTTACAAAATTGAAATAAAAACATACATAAACTTTAAACTTTTGTACATTTGTAAGATCCTCAATGTTACACTTTGCAAAAGTATGCATGTACATCGATATTTGAATATATATATTTACAGTACAAAGTAAGTAAGTAAAGCTTGTTTTAAAATATTTTATGACATTAATTTTTTTCAGCTTCAACGAAAGTTGTTTGAATTTATCTTTTTAAGTTTAAGAGTTCCTATGGCCACCTTCCGACTCCATCATCAGACCAGCACAATAGTATACCATATTATTGCATTATCACTGAAGGTACGCAGTTATATAAATTTGAGTCCAATCAAACGTCACAAAGTGGTACTAATTTATTTTCCATGATTTGACCCACACAAGCATACTTACACGACAAGTTAAATAACAGGTTCAAAAAAAGCTCAATATACGTACAGGTTCGAGAACAGGCTGGTAGCCGGAGCCCCCGGGGCACAGTTGACGATAGGCCTCCGAGCCGGGCTCCGGACACAGATCGCAGTAGTTACCCCACGCCGCTCCTGCAACATGTCCCATTCATTTTTATCGTCTTAATTGTCATATACAATAGCATGAGTTAACAGAAATTTAATTTTAAATTGCAAGTATTGTGTTGTATTGAACAATAGAACTTATATTTAAATGGAAAATATCGAAAATCACGACAATAAGAGTTTTTTAGCTACGAATATAATATTGGGAACGTCTTCATATTGTCTTCAAAAGGTGAAGCGTTCTTTTATGGGGCTTGGAGTTTGTTTTTACAATGAGGTTTTTACAAAGTTGATACGTGAGTTGCCCATTGGAACTTTTAAGCGACGTATTAAAATACAGCTTTTAGACAAAGGATATTGTAGTATAGATGAATATATTAATGACAAGGACGCCTGGAAATAATAGTATCGAAACCAGTTCCGCGCAAGTTAAATTTACTTCGTGATTGCTATTTATTGTTTTAAAAGATTAGCTGAGGAGTTTACGCTGTTTCTTCTCCTCAATGTTAAATCCCCTTTTCGAAACGATGCATAAGTGTATTTACAGAATACCGAAACGATTAAATGATTTTGAATTTCTATTAAATACATCCAAGAATATAACATCGACGACGCCGTAGCCCATCGGTAATAATTCTACTTGTCTAATGAGGGTCCCGGGTTCAGATTCCTGCTCCGAACAAACATTAATGTAACACATAAATCTGTTTGTTCGAACCCTGCTAGAACTTCGACCTACTAATACATCATGATATCAGCTCGGAACATGCTGTAGCAACGTTTAAGACTTCTCCGGCGGTAAGTAACCGACAACGAGCACTCACCCACGGAGCAGCAGCATGCCGCCATGGTGCCGTCCTCCGACAGCTGGTCGCTGTCGTGACAGTGCTCGGAGCCGGAGCGCAGGTCCACCTTGCCGTAGCAGCGCGCTCGCCGGGAATCTGTATTGTTACTAAATTGCACTCATCGTCTTCTCATTCCAAAGCAACAGATTAATACCGCAAGTACACAGAGTTCTCACTGCGCATTATAATACATCCCACATTTAAATGCCGTGGCTTATATATTTATATAGAGTTGAACAATCTCAGCCCGACACGATTAACTGTCGTTAACTTATGCTATGCGACTACTGAGTCAGGACAATGGGAAAATGGAGGCTATGATGAAAATTATCACGGGAGGTGAAAACGCAGCCTTATAATATTTTATGTTAATTAGAATCCGATTTGGAGACAAACCGACAATCGTTAAAATGCCGCAGTGAATATTGACCACTTTCTCATTCCAGGTATTTATTGACAAAGTGTCCTGTAATCCGTATATGGGATTTAAACCTTATCTCTGTTATATAATTAAACATTATAAACATTGACTGACCATAGCACGCGGTCCCGTCGGAGACGAGATCGTAGTTGGGCGGGCAGCGGCACACGTACGAGCCCTGCGTGTTGACGCACTGCCCATACTGGCACGACTGCGGCGACTTGCACTCGTCCACGTCTGTGCAGTTGAAGCCCGGCATTACTGGAACAACAGGAACAAATAGAAGAAACATAAACAAGGAAGAAATCCATCCATCCATAAACAGGGAATGAATCCATCCTAAACAAACAACAATGATGATTAGAAGTAACAGCTTACACAACATGCATTTGGGTTCGTGTGTCGTAATAATAATAATAAATGATAATTAAACGAACACAAACGAGTTTTACAACATGTAATAAAGAATAACCTCATGCTATATAAACATCAATAGTTCAATACGTTAAAATATTTTTATTTCAATAAACTTCAGGCAATTTTATACTCGTATGAGTACCCAATATCAAGTAAAAAAAAACAATGGCTCCTGAAGTTGGAGATGAAAAATTTAATTTGTGAACGCCTGCTTCTTACCAGAACTGACTGCTCGGAGAAACTTGCTTGGGGGCAGCATTATCTATATGTAGTCTTTACACGAATTACACACATATTTCACTACTTATCAAACACGAGCACTTACGGTCGTCGACGCTGTCAGACTGGTAGCCCTTGTCGCAGATGCACTTGAACATGCCGTACGTGTTGACGCAGCGGCCGAACACGCACACGTTGTCGAACGTGGCGCACTCGTCCATGTCTGGAATGCGCACAGAAACAAGTCATTACTTGACATTACCACAGACATAGAATCAACGGTAGCAATGGTGGAAATTATAAGCATATATCGAGACGATATATGATCAACCGATTAGTGACTTAATGTAACGTACAAGGCTCTCCTAATTGAAGAAGCATTCTCCGCCACGCTACTCCAGTTGATTAATGCAAATGATGAAGATGAGCCTAATTTCTCCATGGCAATAGCTAGAGCGATCATAATACATAGACGACCCTATTAGCTGGGTTGATTCCTAGTCAGTAGAACGAAAAGTCAAAGTTCGATTCGTTGGGAGCAAATATATGAACAAGGCTTTCTTGAGCTTTGGTTGTTTGTGGTTTTTCGATTTATTAATCCGTCTTAGCGTTGATAAAATAACGTACCCAGACAGGAGCGGCCGTCCGGTGACTTGGTGAAGCCGACGTCGCAGTCGCACTCGTAACCGCCGGGCGTGTTGGTGCAGTGGCCGTTTTCGCAGAGCGTCGGGTCGTTGGCGCATTCGTCGATGTCCACGCAGGAGTATCTACAAAATGACATGATCGTTTCAGCTGCTCGACTCGGGTCCCGACACTTATTATAGCTAGAACCTCTCTAGAATACTCACCCATCTCCCTTATAACCTGTGTCGCAGAGACATACAAAGGAGCCATCCGTGTTCCGACAGGTGGCGCGCGGGTGGCAGCCGCCGTTGTTGGCCAAACACTCGTCCACATCCTCACACTCCGCGCCGTCACCGCGCCAGCCATCTCGACAGCGGCATTGGAACGAACCCTGAAAATATGGAAGTAGTGATTTAACCTATGAAAACCTATTTTTAGTTTCAGTTTATTAGTGTAATCTATATACAGTGTTGAGTATAGTGATGACTCAAGGTTTCACCCTGCTGACGGAAACTCTACCAAACCCCTCCAGGTGAAGGTCGCCGAGCCCTGCACTATATAGTTTAATCCCGACTCGTACTCGTGCGTGGTGATAGAGTTTTAACCTTCCCCGCTAGCTGCCATCATTGTAGACCATGAAAGAGACCGTGTAGATTGTTTGTACAACGTTACGTCGTAATTTTGCATGAGACAGAAAACGAATGTATGTATATATATAAACAACCTGGATATGTACATGGTAACGCTTCCTGAGTGGTAAAGTAGTATACTATACTGGCAAGTTGATGCAATCGGCTGAAGGATGACAGTCGCATGTGCCCAGCTCGCACTCGTCGTCGTCCGTGCACGCGGGGCCCTGCTCCGGCTTCACGCTGTACCCGTCCGGGCACCGGCACACGAAGCTGCCGATCGTGTTGCGACACTCACCGGCGCCGCACAGTTCTGGGATCTAGAAGCGTAGGGCAAGACTTTTATATTCTATCTTCTCTTTTTTTCTTAGGATGGATTTTCTGAAAACGATCATTGGACTGCATGCGAAGAACTTTGTTGATAATTTTTTTTACAGCCGATCAAACCTATATGTATTAAGTTCCAGTTCCCTCGTCTGATAATATAATAACAACAAAACACGCAGATATGAACATCCCATACAAACGAACCTTTACGATTTTTTCGGTACCCAAAATCCTTGCATGTTGAGGAGACACCATCTTCCTCATTTCTTAAATCATCCTAGTTAAAATATATCAATGCACAGTTCTTTGCATCATCCCACCGATCATAAAGCTGCTTACGTCACTGCATTCGTCGATGTCAAGACAAGTAGGCTTAGTCTCGTCGAGTGAAGGTAGCAACCCATCACCACACTCGCAGCGGTACCCGCCGGGCGTGTTGCGACACGTCCCACCGCCGCAGGCGCGCGCGCCGCCGGCGCACTCGTCGATGTCGCGGCACGTGCGACCGTCCGCACGCAAGTGCCAGCCGTCACTAGAATAAATAACAAAACTTAGCTTAACGCCTCTGTCATGGTATTCATAACAGCAAATGAATGTATATTTCAGCTGATAAGGATAAGACGACTATGCAATTCTGAAGAAGCAAATTAAAAGTAAATAATAAAATATTTCTTCCTGAACTTAGATGCTAGCTAGTATTAAGGTCAGGTAGGTTTAAATCCCTACTTGTGTACTTGAGAATTATTCTTTCAACCTGTAAAAAGACTTTGAACTTTTCTGGTTGAACTGAATAGGTTTCGTGCACATATAAATAAATGGTTTCCTGCTACTAGTGACATAAAAAATGGCCGTGTCCTCACTTGCACTTGCAGTGGTAGGAGCCGGGGGTATTAATGCACTGGTGCTGGCAACGCGACGGGTCCTCGGCGCACTCGTCGATGTCCTCGCAGTGCGATTTGACGGTGGACTGCGCGTAGCCCTCGTCACACACGCACTGGTACGTGCCCATTAGATTTTCACAAGCACCGTTGCTACATATACCTGGGGGAGGTCGAACTTGCAACTTAGCATTGATCGTCAAAAGTAAATTCAATGTCATACGTAGTATATCATATGTACTAGTCGCCCGTAGTTCCAAAAGGCAATTACAGACCCAAAAAATCCAAAGCTTTATTCACATTGAACATGTATTCGTATAAGGTCTGTACGTTGTTGTAGTGTATTGTTGCCTCTCCGACCGTAGCTTACATCCCCTTACAATGCACGCTTGTAACTCGCTCTCGTTTCTAAACCAGCAAACTACACTCACCGGAGGTGATGGAGCACTCGTCGATGTCCTTGCAGGAGAGTCGGTCGGGCGCGAGCTCCATGCCGACGCCGCACTCGCAGCGGAACGACCCCGGCACGTTGACACAGCGCCCGCCACGGCAGAGCGCTCTGTTCTCCGCACACTCGTCGATGTCTACAAATGTAAATAAATAAATTACAAATTCAACTAAAATATATCGTTTAAAATATAAGCTCAGTATTGTAAACAACTATAGTACTCACCGACGCACACCTTGGTGAGCTCGTCGGTGACATACCCCGGTCGACATACGCAGCTGAAGCCGCCCTCCGTGTTGCGGCACTCGCCCGCGCCGCACACGCCGTCGACGATCTCACACTCATTTACGTCCACACATGTGTGGTTCTTGGAATCCTGAAATTATACAATACTATAAAAGTTAACAGAAATAATATGTGACTCTTTTTATAAATAGGTGATATAAGCGCTTGTTAACAGAAATATTTGTATAAAAAATAACTTACCTGCTCATATCCCGGGAAACAATCACAAGTAAAGCTTCCCAGCATATTCTTGCATCTGCCGTGTCCACAAAGCCCGGGGAAGGCTGCACACTCGTTCACCTCCATCTGGCCGGCCACCAAGCTAGGTACGCCTGGCTCGCCCGGGGTCCAGTGGTCCCTACTTCCGTTACCCCAGTGTCTGCCCGTTCCGGAATCCCAGGGAACAGATTCTCCGCCGGGCCCCTTGTGACTCCAAATGTCCGTCGTGTTAGGCCCTCCGGGATATGGCCGATCCCACGTCTCGACTGGGCCGTGCCCCTCAAGTATGCAGAGGTTGCGATAGGCATCAGTCCCTAGTTTATCAAACATCAAGGCAATATAATTACAATAACATTATCACATCAACACTGACCAATGTCCAAGAAGTATTCGTCTAATTTTGTGGCGTCAACCATCAGTTCGACTATTAACAATGACTCCTGCAACTTGTGATCAGTTTTATCGTAGATTAACTTTGATTTGAAATCAAATCAAATTAAAATCATTAATTAAAATCAAATTTTCGAAATATATCGAAATTAGATTATGATGTTAAATTTTAAATGTTTGAAGCTAGTTACCACCCTTCTTCTGAAAGCCGACCGTGAATGGTTTTAACCTCTATCAAACAGATCCACTACTCTTTTCCTCGCCGGCAAGGCGATAATGCTGAGCAGATGAGATGCCTGGTGGTAGGTGGTCACCGTCGTCCGTGGACGTTAGTAAAACTAAATGTATCACTGATACATTAAAAAATAATAAAAAATAACGAAAGTACTGGCTCTCAAACTCCCAGCCGGAACACGACGAGTCGTTTGGCGGCTGATTCAAGCAGGAGGGTGGTAGCTAGCCAGACGGGCTTCACGAAAGTTAATAATCGCCTCCTACGACACCCTGTTCTGCCAGAATGGGATTGGGGGAAGTATTTTAGGCTACCCCAGTACAATATTTAACCGAGCCCGTCTCTTCTTTCACGACTATCATTCAGGATCTCTATAACAGCAAGGCTCGCCGATGTGCATGAATACCTTTCTTAGGGCAGGGCTCGCAGCGGTTGTCCCCCCAGGCCTTGCCAAGCGAGGAGCAGCAGCATACGGCACGGTGCACCTCCAGCTGCAGCGGGTGTGAACAGCGCCCACCAATGTACTCCGTGTAACAGTACTCGCGCCGCGTGTCCACGCAGCGGTTGCCTGCCGTGACGACATGTCATTGCACGTGTTGTGAATTGAACGTAGTTAATAATTGAAATAATGATTCATAAAGCTTACGACCCCTGTAATAACCAACCAACAACAACAGTCTTCAACGAAATTAATGGTACCTTCGAACTATGTTGCGCGACAAGTTGTAAAACTGATATCGATTATCAAATACTGTAATTAAAGTGTGAGTATAGTGTTTGTTCCGTGTAGTGTCCACCCACCGGCAGCGTCCAGTGTGAGTCCCGGGGGACACTCGCAGCGGTACGAGCCGTCCGTGTTAACACAAGAGCCACCCACACACAGCTCGGGGTCCAGCATACACTCATCCACGTCGCGACACGTCGCGCCATCCAGCTGAAACGACACAGAAAACTTGCTACTATTGTGTGATCAAAGCATAATTAATATTCTTAAAAAAATTAATAAATCATTTTATCAACTTGTGTTCCGTCTTAAATGTAAAATGCTTTTTTTGTGTCAGCATTTATTAGGTCAAACTTAGTAAAAACATATAACTATAAACAGAGAATCAATAGAAAATAAATAACTGATGTTTAGCGAATGTGTTCTACCTTAGCAAATCCCTTCTCACAGGGGCAGGTATCGGGCTCGCAAGGTTCGCAGGGTGACCCCCAGGCGAGCCCCACGCTGCAGCAGCACTCCTGTCGCAGCAAAGTGCGCGGCGCCGCCGCCTCGCACTGCCCATCCACGACGCGCCGCCAGCACGACCCGCGCCGGTTATCTGCCGTCACACACCACACCACACTTCACTCGTAACAGAATACTAAGTAACTACAAGAACTTTAAAAGATGATTTAAAAAAGATAGACAGTAGTAAGAATAAAAACTATTATCTGCGGAACTGAATTTCTTAAGCGACTAACAATTGTGGTCTAATCACAGTGTTTATTTTACAGAGAAATTGTTTCTTAGCTACAGCTAAGGATCAGTTAGGTGGGTCTCTATTAAGAAACCCTTATTAAGAAATTCTATGTTTAAACTCAATTGTGATTTGACAATATATAAGGCAATAGCTATAACCAGGTAATTGTAACGTGCGTGACTCACCGACGCAGTGCTGCGCCGTGGCGTCCAACACAAATCCGTGTTCACATTCACATTCGTAGCTCCCGTGCGTATTGATACAACGCCCGTTGTCGCACGGGTTCGATTGTTCTGAAAACACCAAACTAAATAATATATATCTCTGTATTATTATCACTCTGAAATAATACATGTAGTAACTAAAATTGTATTCTTTTTTTTCAGCATGAAAACTTAATTTAAAAATTATTTAACTACAAGAAGTAACATCAGGGCGCTAATCAACTCATATACCAAATTCATGTTCTAATATTCATAAATTGAAAATCTTATTAATGAAATTCATTTAATTATGATAGTTTAATAAAGCAGTGCAATGATAAAGATTGTGTGACAAATGTAAGTTTAAATAGATGGCTCAGTTTTTCATTGTTTTAAATAAACATTTAAAGTATTAGAAATTAAGTAAATTGAATGTATGCTCAAGCCAATCCGAAGTCGTGTATGCAGATGTTGCAGAAAAGTATATGACTTACAGACGAAGTAAAGAGAAATTTGAGCTATGGAGACTCGACGACGGTAGTTAGAATGCCAATGAGGGTCAGTGTGATGGCATATGCGAGTCACACAAGTAGATAACCTGCTGGTAGAGGGAACAAGGGCGGGATGTCGCCGCGTTCGATATCCTTTTCGATGAAAATAACCTCACCCTCGCACTCGTCGATGTCGCGGCAAAGCTGTTCGTCGGGCTCGTAGCGGGTGCCCGGGGGACATACGCACGTGAAGCTACCCAACGTGTTGCGGCACTGCCCCCCAGTGCAATACTGAAACATATCATTCACATATGGAAAAATAATCTATTAGGATGTACTCTGATAGGTCAGACGAAGAATTAAAATAAAACTTTGAATAACGGAGATAGAAAATAGCGAATTCTAATTGATATGACGATAAGCCAACGTTATGAAATGTTGTCCTAGCAGAACAATATAACATTTTTATAAGCGATATTACTTAGCATCATAGCGTATTCAGAAATTTAGAATTTATGTGACTATTTTTTAAGAATAAAATTATTGACCGACACTGAACTAAAAAAGAACCTGACAGACATGTGGTCATAAGAAGGAGAAAAATAAAAATAAACCAGTCACAAATGTACATTATCACCATAGAAACTTACCGACTGATGCATATCACACTCGTCGATATCCCTGCAAATACCATCTGCGTCGGGATGGTACCCAGGATCGCATATACACTTGTATCCTGGCTCCAAGTTCTCGCAGGTTCCATGCGGACAGATTCCAGGTATCATTGTGCATTCGTTGATGTCCACGCCGCCGTTATCTTTACTGGATCCCTCAGGACAAAGTATATCGTATTCCTTCGTACCAGATTTGGGGCAAGGCTTGCAAGATACTCCCCAGCCTAAACTTAATCCTAAAGAACGAAAAATCTTTTTTTAAATCATATATGTGAGTGAATTTAATAAACTAAAAATCTCAAAATAATATTACCCAAAAATAATATCAAAATAAAATGACTTGAAAATTACTCAAAATCAGTTTGTAAAACTATTTACTGGGTATTTTTACCTTTGCTCGAACTGCAACAGCACTGTGACTTAGTGACTGGGGTCGTGCCTGGACCGGTGCAATGATCTTCTTCGTATTTTTCATAACATAAATCTTGAACTTCGTCTAAGAGATAACAAAATATTGGTAAAAAAATTAGGTTTCAAATAACCTCGCACATATTGACGCTATCATATCTCATCTTTTTATCATTTACTGATTTCAGTAGTTTCAACTTCGTATTACGGAATCAAAAACGAAAGTTCCCTCAGAAATTACAAAATTAGGTTTTCTATTTTGAAAAACCATTGCAATCCCATCGTATTCACTTACCGAGGCAAGTCCTGCCGTCGTTGCTGAGCGAGAAGCCGGGGAAGCACTCGCAGCGGAAGGAGCCGGGAGTGTTGTGACACCGTCCGTTGCGACACACGTGCAACTCCGCGCACTCGTCAACGTCGACGCACGCGCCGCGGTCCGGTGTGGGTCTATAGCCAGCCTCGCACACGCATTGGAATGAGCCCTCGCCGTTCACACAACGACCGCCCTGGTGGACAATTTATAAGATATCATGTTGAGTTCATTGAAAATTAATGATTGTTGGAACATTTGTAAAGCTCGCAAGAACATTACTACTGAAATACTAGACTAATATAATATGTATATACAATATTTACTGGATTTAGCTCATAGGCCTTTGGAAAACCACTATAACATAAGACAGTCCTATTAGCGAAAATGTGACGAGTCCTTGGTTTCCATATATATATAATTATGTGATTCTGGTTCAACTGAATCCAACGGATACCCCCTATTCCCTTCCACTCATCAGTTGGAGGATGTAATATGGACGCCACTTCTACCGAGGTATGGGCAACATTCAAGAACCGTCTTTGGTTGTTTTTCATCTGCAATAGATTATTTAGTCGGTAACCTGGCAGAGTGTTCGGTCGGCACACTCGTCGACGTCGGCGCAGTAGCCGCCGGCGGAGGGCGCGAAGCCTGTCTCGCAGCTGCACTCGTACCCGCCGGGTGTATTGCGGCACCGCCCGCGCCGGCACACGCGCGGGTTGTCTGCGCACTCGTCGACGTCACGACACGCCTGTCCCGTCTCCGTCGGCTCATAGCCAGGGTTGCATGTGCACTGATAGCTGGGAGAAGTTTATGGGTTAACTTATACCTATAAGTTAACAGCATAGTTACAGGGGTAACTGACAAGAGTCAACAACTGTTCCGCCATAAAATTACATCAACGGTTGTAAATGTAAAAACGGCCTCGCGGCAAGAAATTACCAGAACATGGAAAAGTAAGGATTTCGAACATGTCAGTGAGCAGATAGCTAGTGGCTCAATTATTTTTTTTATTGGTTGATTGTTGGTTGATTGGTAAGACGTCACCGTTGCCCATGAACATCATTAACACCAAAGGTATTACCAACTCGTAGCCGTTTGGAAACGAAGCAGGGAACCCGCGTTTTTACCGGCTCTCCGACACTGTGACCGAAGCACGTATACATTATTTCACAATAACTAGTCCAGCGGGCAAATATACCCATAAAAACCAATACAGACATTTTCTTTGTGTGCTGAAAATCCCATTGGAGAAATACTAATTATCACAGCTACAACTATAATTTTCCTGTAACTGTTCTTGTGGTTCTTGTGGTTGGTGGTGTATATAACTTGATTAAATTTACGTATTTAGATAGGAAAATAATTTCGGATAATACATTCATTTTCGTCATAGTCCGTCTCTGTGTTAGAGAGCTCCACAAGTATTAGTAATATCTAAAAATCCAGGTAAGGCATCTTTGAAAACGTCAAAACTTACCCTCCATCAATATTAGTGCACACTCCATTGGTGCACATGCCGCCATTAGTCATTTCACATTCGTTCTTGTCACTGCATCTCAAGCCGTTCTCCACTGGATCGAATCCGGGAGGACATCTAAGATATCATAAGGATGCTTAATACAGAAAGAGTACAGAATATTACAATCGCACATCAATCCTATCGTAATTACTACTGCTCTGACTGCTCTACTGATTGTGGCCTTGTCTGACATTAACCCTTGAGAATTATTTTACTCCATTTTTTATAATTGTTAATTAAAACGGGGATTTTAAAACGCTACAAATTCTCTTTTGGTTCGATAAACGACGTGGTTCCAGTATATGGTCGTTTCAATCGTGACTCGCAAACAAATTAATTAACGATTACAATAATACTTTTCTAATATTTCTCGGTTGCGAAGGGCACATAGGAGCTATAAAGATTGCATTTCAGAGCGATGTCAAGGCTTCGCTTCATTCAAATGCTCCGAAGGTTCTTTCTCATGTGGGGGAACGTGGAGACAGTTGTGGCGCACCTGCACTCAAAGCCCCCGGGCTTGTTGATGCAGGTGCCGCCGCGGCAGTACTGCAGCGCACACTCATCGATGTCGATGCAGGTGGGGTTGCCATCCTGCTCTATCAACTCAGCGCCGTCCCAACACTCGCACTGGTAGCTGTACAGGGCAACATTGGTATACAGATTGTACTAAGAACGATACTTGAAGATAAAAGCATCTAATGTACTCAACGTATTAAAGCACTCTTACGTTGAGTAAATTTTCATTAAATTAACCTGAAAAGTTAGTAATGACAACTTTTTAAGTAATTTAAATATGATTATAGAAAATAATTTCAATGATACGAATTAAATACAATAAGTCACAAACGGCACGGACAGTTGCGTCTGTTTAAATTCAATACATAACATAATATACGCTCGGTGGTCCACAATTGAAAAATTCTATGTAATAAATAAAAATATTTATCTTGCAATTTTATTTTTAATCAGTACTCGAAACTACTGTCGAGTAAAGCTGGCGGTAAACGACCATGGAAGCTTATCATCTTCTTAAATTCACTAATTAGCGGTACGAATTCAAACAATAAATGTTGATTCATTACATCAATATTAATTAACCACCGGGCACCAGCGTACTTGTCCCAACGAAGCGTACTCAAGCTGCACGAGCAGGCGTCTGTCCAAAGCAACCCTCACCCAATGTCTTTGTCCGTGCAATCTCCCAGTCCGCAAATGCCGTTTCGCAACATGCACTCGTTGATCTTGGCGATCGGCGCCGGCTCTAACCCTCGAACGCCGTCAATTTCTCCGCTGCTGTCCTTGCGCGGCCAATCGGGTGGAATGAAACCGCCGCCGCCGCAGAGGTGCGTCCACTCAGCTGGAAATCATCATTTTAGTTTATAAGCCGAAAAGATAATTAAATGTAAGGTAAATTCAAATAATATCCGAACGCAAGTTACGTTTGCGATGAAAAATTTGTCTAAATGGAAAAATAAATATCTACATAACCTGTTGAATTTTATCGCTGCCTGTAGGCTTTTATCGCTCAATAGTTTTAACCTTATGTAAGCCCTTTGGGTTTAAAGAATTTCTTGATCAGGTAATTACTAGTTTTTTTTTTCCTTTAGGGAGGATTCAAAAAAAAAAAACATTTTGAAGTAACGCGAGCAGGCATCAACAATAGAAAATACAAAGTACTCGAGCCTCGCGGCGGGCAAGGCGCGCACAGGTCTCCCCAGGCGCGGCCGATGTTGTGTCCGCAGCAGCAGTCTCTGTTCGACAGCGGCATGGGCAGCCGGTCGCTACACTCGCCGGTCTCGCCGAGATATGCAAAACAACTTCCAACGCGACCGTCTGAAATTAGAGAGATGAGTTAATAATTTTTATCTTAATTTTCAAGAAGACATGAAGTCAAACAACGTCTTTAGCCTATAAACCTTGACTATGACTATGGCCTTAATCACTGTTACTTCAGAAAGCTGTTCATATGTTTTCTTAGGGTCATCAAGCTATCTGAAAAACGCAAGCAAAATGTAAAGGTACTATCGCGTCGATGGCTAACTTCTACTTATTAAGTGAGAAGTGATTGCTTCTCAATAAAGATAAGATTTTCTCATGCAATATTTATCAATATGTCTAGTTCAGAGTAATCGATATTTATCATGGAACTAGTGCTGCCCTAATCGCTTGTCAATATTAGACTTACCTATGCAAATCTTCTTGTCTGGACTGGGAATGAAGTGCGGATTGCAAAGGCAGTAATAGTCGCCTTCTGTGTTAACGCATTTTCCATTCTGAAACACCACAAAAACTTAATATAATAATATTAAGTATATAATTTTTACACAAACTTCCATTGACATGCACACAAGCATCAACCTCAATAAACAATTCATAACTCGCGATCGAACTGCGCGTAGACATTTGCGTTTACTACTGATTAGAGTACGAGATGGCAGCGGAACAATTGAAATCCGTTGCCAAATTTCTAAATCTCTGCAATATGTAAAACACCCACACACCTAACCAAGTTGTCCAAATGTGCTGTTGTATTTACACGCCTATGTTTATTTAATGTAAATTGTCCTCGCCGCTGTACTCACAGGACAAATGTCCGGGTCCTCACATTCGTCAATGTCCTCGCAGTTGTTGGAGATACGATGCCGTCGCTGCCCCGGGGGACATTCGCATGCGAACGAGCCCACTGAGTTAACACATTTGCCACCCTCGCATAGTCCTGGCACCGCAGCACATTCGTCTATATCCTATGGAAAAGACCGTAATTTCTATAAATTTTAAAGAATATACCTATATCACACTCAACTGTTGTGACAGTTAAGTGCGTTAGTTCCAGTTAAATTTCAATAAACACAATTAACAGTGATATATTTCATTTGTACAGACTGTCCACTCCACTCACTTGACACTCTTTAGTGGCCAGGTTCCGTAAATGCCCCGTGGGGCAGTCGAGGTCGCCACAGCGCTCGCACGGATGGCCCCACGCGACACCCACAGTGGCGCAGCACAATTGTTTCGTACAAACCACACCCTCCAACGCCCCTGTGCACAACGCGCCTCGCGTATCCGTGTAACAAGGTCCTAAGAATATTTCACTAAAGAAGTTACAAAGAACGGCACTTCACAATAATCAAGTAACAAGTGAACAAAATTTAAAATAATTGATTGAAGATAATGGAAAATAAAAACAAGGACGAGAAACATAAATATATATATTCAAAATTAATCCCATAATACAATACCAAGTCAAACAATCATCACATGATTATATCGTACTTCCTCTTATTATCAGATTACCATTACAATTTTTCCAACATGTTTTTATTGTAGAACATTTTACAAACGTCAATGATCTAAAATATTAAAACATTATAATACTGAGAGGCGAAATAATGTTCCGTCTTCCTTTCATCGATTTGGAAGCCTGTACGGAACCGGAACTATCAGTTTCAATTGAACTCACCAGTTCTCCTGTCGATCTCGCACCTGGGCCCGGACAATCCATGGAAGCATACGCACCTATCTGGCGCTATGCATCTACCACCGTGCAAGCATGGCTCTCGGCATATCGCTGTAACATACAATATTTAATAAATTTAAAAAGCAATGTGGTATCGATCAATAAATAGAACCCAAATCCTCAACGACTGAAGGAACGAGTCTTTACATGTGCAAACTTTTTATATGCAGAAATAGCAAAGGTACCCTCCAAACCCTACTACGACCAGAACCATCGTAGGAAGTTAACACTCACGTTCGGTACAAAACTCGCCGCTCCAGCCGGGTGCGCAAACGCAGGTCGAATTCGTACACGTGCCACCGTTCATACAGATCCGACGGCACCCGCCGCGCGTGCGAGCTGACAATAAACATTATATACTCGTTAAATAGATCTTTGTTCTACAATGTAAATCTGCTACAAACAGTTAAAACAAATCCACTACCATTATTTAAACGGAAACACCCGGCCCCCTTACACATTACTAATATAATTACAAATTATATGTACAACTTTAGCTTTAGCTTTTAATTAAATATTATGAATTTTAATTAAATTTTCAAACGTTAAAGGTTTGAAAGTATCTGCATAACTCACTAGGGTAGGGATAGCGCGCACCGCCAGGCCCACAAGAGGGCGCCTCCACACCGCCCGGGCAGCGGCACATGTTGGGCGCGATGCAGTCGCCCGGACCGCCGCAGTCCGGCCGACATATCGCTGACAATCAACATTACTGTTAAAACTACTGTTAAAACGTACACGATATAAGAAAAGTTTCCTGAGCATAAATAAAAAACTAGTAGGAGCACAGGTAAAGTTTAAAATAGAGGAAAATACTCACGCACTATACAAAGTAAGGAGTTGGGTCGCGAGGTCCAGCCGGGACAGCAATGCGTGCTGTTTCGGCTCCGGCACACGTGTGGCCTATAGCAACATAAACAACAATGCATAAAAACTACAAAATGGCCGATGTTGAATGAAGAAACTAAGACTCAATATATATGATCATGTCTGTAACGTTCTGTTCTGTACTGGAAATATAATATATATTTTCCATTTCCTGTGAAATAGCTTTGGGTTTCCGTATAAGTTTTCTGGTACACCATGGGTATGGCCTGTATTCCATTTAATTGTTTTCAATTTAAGGCGGAGTGGTTCAATTGTCATGCTTTTAAAAAAAATTGTAAACAAGTAATCTATTTTAAAATTATCTGAATATATAATATTCATACAGAGTTTTCCATTCGACCCAAATTTTGGCAAATTTTATTTTAGTTATTTATCCTACAAGATTGAAAGCAAACTCAAAATTTTTTTTTTACGATATCCGTTTGCTATTAGGTCATCTAACTCTATGTCAACATATAAACATTTCTATCCAGCAGTTTCAGAGAAAATCGACTGTGATATACGAATTATTTGTCAATTCGTACATTATATGTCTGTCAATTCGTACATTTGTACATACTAGGGATGTTGCGGATGTGGATTTTTTCACATCCGCGGATGCGAATGCGGATACGGATCTTTTAACACTCACATCCGCGGATACGGATGCGGATGCGGATGCGGATGCGGATCTTGATTTTTACAAGAAACTATATAGATGCAGAAATAA